>LR750123.1:649146-683872 GCA_902729485.2 Mus minutoides
TCTGTTAAACATCAGAGTCAAGGTCGTGGATCGGCAACTCTGATTACACATCTGGAAGTCAAGCACTAGTCTGTACTGGAGACAGAATCTGTGTGGCATTTAAAGTCAGTTTATATTCAAAGTCATGAAACTTTGATTTCCAGTGGATTGTGATTTCCAGTGGAGTAGACCCATCCTGAAGACCAAGGTATGGGATGTCCTGAGGCTTAGGAATTGGATAACCCAAAGACAATGAACAAAAGAGTCTGGACAGGGACAGAAGGAGACAGGAACAAACCCTGGGAGTCAGTGTTTGGGAAGTCCAGGGTAGAGAGCTTTACAAGAAAGAGGAAGAGAAGCCTATCCTGGGATGTGGAGACAAAAGACTCAAGAGTTCAAGGTCATCCTCAGCTTTGTGACAAGTTCAAGGCCAGCCTGGGTTATATGCAACATTGTCTCAGACAAGGCCAAGAATGAGAGAGAGAGAGAGAGAGAGAGAGAGAGAGAGAGAGAGAGAGAGAGAGAGAGAAAGGAAGGAAGGAAGAAAGAAAGAAAGAAAGAAAGAAAGAAAGAAAGAAAGAAAGAAAGAAAGAAAGAGAGAGAGAGAGAAAGGATGGAGAGAGGAGTTGTTGGTGCATGCTTGCCACAGCTAAGTGAGTGTCAGAGGGCTGAGTGGTGGCCGCAGGAGGGCCACTAGTTCTGTGGGAATGGTGGAGACTTGTGAAGTATCAGAGAGTGTTTAGTAGAGAGAGAGAGAGTTCATGAACTGAAGACTGTGACCTGGACATCTCTTTTGAAAACTATAAATGAGCTCAAAGAACTAATGATCCTCCTGCTTCTGTGTCCTGAGTCCTGGGATCACAGATTCCTGTCACCCCTCTCTCTGAAAACCATTTTTTTTTTGTTTTTTTGAGACAGGGTTTCTCTGTATAGTCCTGGCTGTCCTGGAACTCACTTAGTAGACCAGGCTGGCCTCGAACTCATAAATCCGTCTGCCTCTGCCTTCTGAGTGCTGGGATTAAAGTCATGTGCCACCACGCCTGGCTGAAAAACATTTTTAAAGCATTGAGAAGAAGAGGGATGCTGACTCAAACACTTGGGCATAATAATGTTCAATAGTTGATGTTATAGACCATTGGTGAGCCCCGCACATGAATGCATATGCATGTGATTTAGATGGCAAACATCATTTTATCTCATACCTGAAAGAAACCATATATGATGAGTTATGGGCTAGCCAGATGGCTCAGCAGTTAAAAGCTGGACCTAGGTTCAATTTCCATCCCCTACATAGTGACTCAGAATTGTGTAATTTCAATTCCAGGGGACCTGACACTCTCTTCTGACTTCCCGGGGCACCTAGCACACACACATGGTGCACAGACAAACACGCAGGCAAAACATGCATACCCAAAAAAACTAAATTAAAAAAAAATTAAAAGCACTGACTGTGTTGTCATTGTTCTCATCTAACCAGGTCGCGCACGGTCAAAGCTGTATAGATACATACATACACACATATATCAGAGAGCTAATCACTCAATTTAAACCTCTTGCATGAAAAATGAGGGGGACGATGTGGCTTAGTGAAGCTCCTGATTATCAGCAACATGAAATAGAGCTGTGACTCTGGGGTCAGTTTATAAAATCAGTAAGCCCTGCTTAAGCCAAGTCCTGGCCTGTTACAGCGTGGAAGCAAAATAGCCTTGTAGGGACACTCTCTAGGAGATCTAGTATTGATTTTAGTGTTGTCTTAGTTAGGGTTCCTGTTACTGTGATAAAACACCATAACCCAAAGCAACTTGGGGAAGAAGGTGTTTCTTTATTCTGAAAGAAGTAGTCTGTCCCTAGAAAGACATCAAGGCCGGAACCACAGCAGTGGAAGAACCCAGAGGCAGGCAATGAAGCAAAAGGCGTGAAGGAAGGCTGCTTTCTGGTTTGCTTCCCGTGACTCGCTCAGCACACACTTAGCATTTGTCAACTTGTCTCCCCAGGACAACAAGGAAGGCAGGAGTTGGGTTTTGTTTGTTTGTTTGTTTTTTGTTTTTAATAGATTAACTAAGGTTTTTAATAGATTAACTAAGGTTGGGGTAGGCAGACCAGGGTCAGTCTGGGCTCCATAGTGAGACTCTGCCTTGGGAAGAAAAAGAATTGTTGTCCCAGAAGATAACAGGAAGGAACAGTGTTTCCACTAGCCCAGCAGGATCTTTTGTTTGAAACCATGATAGGTATTTCCTGGTGCTTACCTCCCACCTCGACCAGGATGCAGAGGCCAAAGGCTTGTCCCAGATCCTTCCTGCTGCATGATTTCCACTAAAATCGGCTTGCCATGACTTTGCTTGTTACAGTCAAAGAAATGGCTTTTCACATTTAGACTGACCAGTAAGCAGCTGGGACCTACAGGAGAAACTAGAAATGGCATGAATCAAGACGCACAGAGAAGCTAAAGTAAGGACTCCAGACATCCCAGCTGCACCCACCACAGGCCTGCCATGCTACCTCTTCTGGCAGTGATGGAGCCCAGCTTGGGGACAGCTCTTTGGTATAGTGCTTGCCTAACTTTTCGAAACCCTGAGTTCAGTCCCTGCCCTACAATCAATCGATGAATCAGCGAGTGGTCTTGATCAAAGGTCCTTGGCACGTGACTCCCTAAAACCCTTTGGCTCTCTGGCCTGCTAATGGTACCTTTTGTATCTATCTTAATGGGATTGCCAGCATCTGGGACCCAAAACTGAAACAGAGTAAAAGTGAATAGAGAACTGGAGAAACTGCATGGAAGAGAACATTTGTTACAGGGTTTGGCAGTACAAGCCGGCAAACCCAGCACTCAGAAGGCAAAGACAGGAAGGTCATAAGTTCAAGGCTAGCCTGGGCCACATTGCTAAATATTGACTCAAAAATAAATGAATAAAGTAGCAAACAACAGACACTGGCGGTTGCTGTTTTTATTACCTACGAGCTTGCACAAGGAACAGCAAACTAATATATCCTAGAAGGAAGAGTGAGAGCCAATGCCAGGGCCAGATCCAGTCATTAGCAGCCAGAGCATAGCTCTGTCCAAGGCAGCAGTGATGTCACGTACTTCTGGGGGAGGAAGTGAGGTCATGTATCCACAGCTTCCAGCATGTGTCTGTGACACAAGCTTTGTGAACAAGTGTCACAGGCTCAGGTTTCTTAACAATGTACAGCTAACATTCAGTTTTTCTTTCATCTTGAAGCCTGAAGAATCACCAGAAGAAGCCTGGTGCCCAGGATCCTACACACAGTGGGAGATGCAGCAGGGTCATGAGCAGCTGCTCAGAGCTAAAATAATAATAATAATAATAATAATAATAATAATAATAATAATAATAATAATAATAATAATAATGCCTGCAGAATTCAACCCACACTTCATTCTGCATGGTTATTGCTGTCTCTACTGAGTTGGAGAGTGAAATACACAGTTTCTCTCCATGACAGAAACAAAGCAAATAGCCAGACAGTTAACAGCTAATCATGCTGCAGAGATTGTCCTGTGCTTCTTCATAACAGGATGTCTTGTGTTAGTAGTGCATTTGGAGCTTCAGTTATCCTTGAACTTGCTGATTTCAAAAGCATCCTCAGTCATGGCTGCCTGCTGCCCTCCAGTTACTGGGTAGCTCTAGATCCTCAGAGAGGCAGACCAAACATGAACAAGGAGGAGGAAGAGAAGGGGAGGAAGAAGAGGGGAAGGAAAAAGGAAGTAGAGGAGAAGGAGGAAGAAGAAGAGGGAAGAGGAGAAGAGGAGAAAGAAAAAGAAGAATGAGGAGGAGGAGGAGATGATGTTACAGAACAAGGCTTTCAGGGCCTGGGGTTGCCCTTCTTCCATTATTGTGCTGAGATATTTAGAAATACTTAGCCAGGGGCTGGAGAGATGGCTCAGCGCTTAAGAGAACGGACTGCTTTTCCAGAAGACCTGGGTTTGATTCCCCATACCACATGGCAGCTCACAACAAACTGTAACTCCGATTCCAAGGGATCTGACACCCTCTTCTGTCTTCCACAGGCACCAGATACACACACAGCACACAGACATATGTGCAGAGAAAACACCCACACACATAATAACAAAAAGCAATTTTTAAAATGCTTAGTCAGAGCCAGGCGTGGTGGCACACTTCTTTAATCCCAGCACTTGGGAGGCAGAGGCAGGTGGATTTCTGAGTTCAAGGCCAGCCTGGTCTACAGAGTGAGTTCCAGGACAGCCAGAGCTACACAGAGAAACCCTGTCTTGAAAAACCAAAAAAAAAAAAAAAAAAAAAAAAAGCTTAGTCAGTATAGAAAATTGGACTATTGCTTAGTAACCAAACTTATTGGGAAACTGAGATCTGAAAGATCTGTGACAACATGCAGGCTGAGGAGAGTGGTGGCGTTAATGCTGAATCTTCCGAGCCAGCGAGGTCCCCAATAGCGATCGAGTCAATACGAACTGATCTGTGTGGGAGAACAGCTCTTAGCTCATTTACTCTCCTACTGCCCCCTCAAAGTAAACATGACAATTACTTCCATTTTCTCAGATGAAAACGAAGACACAGAAGGAAGGTGTGGCAGCTGTCCACTTCTCTGGCATGATTGATGTGCCCCCCCCCAATTGTGACAAACTCTTTCTAAAGGTTTTTTGGGGGGAGTGGGTGTCAGTCGCTAATACAGGGAGAATTTATTGTGGCTCATGGTTCCAGGGGGTTGAGTCATGTTTGGTCCTGTCTGCTTAGGCAGAGTAGCATGGTGGCAGAAGAATGGGATGGAGGAAGCTGTCCGCCTCATGAACGCAAGAAGCAGAGCACAGGGGAAGAGACTCAGGAGGAGTTATATCTTGAAACACAGGCCCAAGGCTAGGGAAGTGATTCGGTGGGTAAGAGAAATCATCGTACAAGCGTGAGGGCCTGAGTGTGAATTCCCAGAACATGTAAGAAGCCGAGTGGTGACACCAACGCTTCATAATGGATCTATTTCACTTTTCCTGTGAACTTTCAGCCTCTGGTGGAAGGACAGCACCTCTTACCAGGCCCTGATTCAGGTTGTACCAGCTGGCCCTTCCCACACTTTACCCGAGCTGTGTTTTTAGATTCATTCCAGTGAGTAAAATATTCAAGAAGGGGGACTATGGAACTCTGGGGTTGTGCCCTATCTTAGGTTTCTGTTGCGGGGATAAACACCATGACCAAAAGAACCTTGGGAAGAATGGGGAATGGATGAAAACCTGAGTGACTATATATTGTTACCATAGGCAGAGTCACGTAAAGGACCCCAATGCATCAGACTCATAGAAATGGCACGCCTTCCCCAGGTAACATGCAGAGAAATGGTACAGGTAGGAGCGCCTACACTCCTGGTCTAAGTAGGAATGTTTATAATGATCGACTGGTTGTGTGCAAACATATCTTCCTTCTCCTACATAGACTACATAGACTAGCTAGCCGCTCCTCCTTGTACTGTACACAACAGACACAACGAGTTCTGGCATGGTGCGTAGTAGGTGCTCTTCATTCACCGTGAGCATAGCCCATCAGACCCCAGCCTTTCTCTACATGTATCTGTAGAGAGAATCTCTTGTGTACTGTATGGAAGCATCACCTGTCCATAAAAAGCTGATTGGCCAGTATGCTGAGGAGGAAAATAGGAGGTGGGAGTTCAGTAGGGAGAGAGGAATTCCGGAAGAGAGTCAGTCCAGGGAAGAGATTCATGCCCGACTCTGAGGAGGCAGACACATGAAACTGAGAAGTAACCAGCCAGGTGGCACTCATAGACTAGAATAAACAGGTTAATTAAGTTACGAGCGTGTCGGGGAACAAGCCCAAGCTTACAGACTAGACATCTATTCATATATAATTAAATCTCAGAGTCATTATTTCGGGAACTGGGACGTGAGTGGAAAAGCCCACAGTTACACGCATCTTTTGTTTCTCCTGTGTCTGTCATTTCCTTGTTCCCACATCGCTTCATCAGAACCAAGCCATGCAGGACCCGGCTGGGGAAGAAGAGGGTTTAATTTCATTTCACAGCCCACTGTCTACCAAGAAAGGAAGTTGTAGCAGAGACTGAAGCAGAGGTCATGGAAAAAGTGCTGCTTACTGGCATGCTATCCATGGCTTGCTCAGTTTGCATTCTTATGCACCCCAGAACCACCTTCCCAGGGGTTGTCCCACCCCATAATGGGCTAGATATGCCCCTGAGTTAATCATTAATCAAGGGAATGCCCAATAGACCTGCTTACAGGCCAATCTCTCCAAAGCATTTTCTCAATTAAGGTTTCTTATCCTGTGACTCTAGCTTGGGTCAAGCCAATATATATCCCATCCTAAGATTTCTGTCTGCTTTTCCACAAGCCTCAGCCCCTTTCTGGAAGGTCTGACGCAAGGAAGGATGGAGACTTTCCAGCTTCGGTGACAGGTGCCTGTAATGGGACCTTCAAGTCTGGATGGTGGCTTTTCAGACACATCCAAGCTCTGAGGTCACTTCCCCTATAGTAGAGACTTGGCACCTGCCGGCATACTTGGTGGATCAAAATGCCAAGAATACCCGAGATCCAACACCTTCAGCCCTGCTGCTTGAGAAAGGGGGTTGTGAGAGAGAGCACACTATTTCTGTGTGCTCAGAGCTCAGGCTTAGAGATAGGACAGGGTCCACTAAGACCAGAGGACCGGGAGAATGTAGCAGAGGCCAGCACCTGCCTGTGCTCTATGTGCCCCACCTTGGGTTCAAGGGCATCCGCTGGCAAGAGAAAAAGCTAATCTCTTCTGAAGACCGCAGAAGCTCTGAAATGCTATACAGCCTGGCTCTCAAAACCCCTTTATTGTTTATGCCACCAACAGTTGCTAAGAGACCAGGCAGGCTTACAGGCGCCACAGAAGGGGATCCCCAGGGTGCTGCACGGAACCAAGCCCAGGCAGCTGCCTGGGGCTCTGCCCACATCCTTGTCTCTCTTCTGGAGCCAGAGGTCTCAGCCTGTGGCTGCTTTGAGAAACCACTTGCTTGTGCCCAGCCATCCTCAGAGAGGAGAAGAAGGCTTGAGGGACCTCTTTGAACTTGGGCTTTCTTCTCCCAGTGTGATGGCTAGAATTAAACCGGTAATGGGCCAGTGGGGTGGCTCAGCATGTAAAGGTGCTTGCCACACAAACCTGGAGCTCTGAGTTCGATCCTGGGAACCAACATGAGGGTAGAAGGGAGAATCAATTCCACAAAGTTGTCCTCTGACTTCCACAGATGTGCCATGACACATTCACCACCATCACCCCATGCACAAAATAATGAAAATATTTTTTTAAAGAAAGTGATAACAGCTGAAGAGAACTTAATGAGTTGGTGGTAGAGTCCCATGCCAGTCACTGTCACAGTCAATAAGAGAACTGGAGAACAAGACATAACAATACACACTTGTAATTCCGACATTTGGATCGAAAGTTCCAGGCAAGCCTGGGATACAGGGTGATCCTGTTTCAAAAAGGTAAATGGATAAACAGATAAATGGACTAAGATTATGGCTCTAGAGAAAGGGGAAGACACACTGCTTGGCCATATGAGACTTACAAATTATGTCCAGTGTGAATCTTTATGACATTCTTGCACATATGTGTGTATACTAGCAAATTATAACAAAATATAGAATAAGACATTTTCCATAATATACTTTTTCAAATTAATCATTCCATTCATTTACATCTCAAATACTATCCCACTTCCAGATTACCCCTCCACAAGATCCCCCCATCCCACAACCTCCCTCTCCTCCCTCCTCTTTGTCTCCCTCCTCTTTTGCTCTCCCATCGACCCACCCTCTTCTGCCCCATCCATCCAGCATCCCCCTACACCGGGGCATCAAACCTCCACAGGATCTATCTTTTATTAGATACAATCAGCACAAACAGATATATGTGTAAGTAAATTTGTTTCAAATACAATTTGCAGCTATTCATAATTTGTTAATAACTTTATCAATAGATTATGGGTAGGTAGTTTTTAATAGAAACTTATTTTATTAGCATGTCGATTACATTATATTTTATGCATGATTATAATGATATATATAATATTTTTCTATTGAAAATAGAATTTTTGCACAATATATTGGGATCATGGTTTTCCCTCCCCCAGACCCTCCTTACCTTCCCTACAACTCAAATCTACACCCTTTCTTTCTTGTTCTTTCATTAAAAGCAGGCATCTACAAAATTAATTAATGAGCTGAGTATAGTGGTGTACGCCTTTAATCCCAGCACTTGGGATAAAGAGGCTGGTAGATCTCTGTAAGTTCAAGGCCAGTCTGGTCTACATGCTGAGTTCCAGAATAGCTAGGGCTGCATAGTGCCCTGTCTTAGAATAAAATTAATTAATTAAATTAAGTTAAAATCAAATAAATCAGAGTAGGACAAAAAGCAAACAGACAATGTCAAATAAAAACCATAAAAAACACCTACAGATGCAGAGACACGTGTACTCACACAAGCAGAAAATCAGAAGCCATAATACATAAATAAGCAAAGGGCCTATATGGTTTAAAGGGGGGCATTAAAAACCTCTAAAAATATCATTGGGTTTGATTTATCTTGGCCATCTACTGCAAGGTATGAGGCCTGTCCTTAAGAGTGGGCTCTAGGCAGGCTGGAGAGATGGCTCAGAGGTTAAAGAGCACTGACTAGAGGTCCTAAGGTCCAGAGTTCAATTCCCAGGAACCACATGGTGGCTCAGAGCTTTATGTAATGGGATCTGACGCCCTCTTCTGGTGTACTCATATGCATAAAATAAATGATTTTAAAAAAAAGGAGTGGGTTCTATACCCAGTGACTCCATTGGAGAAAACTAATATGTCCTTTATGGGCAGTTATCAGTTGGCTTCTGGGTTAGGGATGAGGGCTTGTGTCCACTCTCTCACTGGCTCCTACACCCTTTCTTTCCTCTCCTCTTGCACGGTGTTCCCTGAGCCCTGAGGGGAGCATTTAGGATGATAACCTTAGTGGTTCTCAGCCTTCCTATTGCTGCAACCCTTTAATAAAGTCCCTCATGCTGGGGTGACCCCCGATCATAAAACTATTACTGCAATTTCGCTACTGTTATAGCGTAGATATCTGATCTGGACGATATCTGGTAGATGACACCTGTGAAAGGGTTGGTTGTTCAACCCTCAGGTTGAGAACTGCTGGCTTAGACTCTTTCACGTGTACACCCAGGAAGCGGCTCATGGGGTAATTCTAATTTTAGTGGTTTGAAGATCCTCCGCACGAATTCCTATAGCAGCTACAGTAATTTTTCTTTAATTAATTAATTAATTAATTAATTTATGCTTATCAGTATTTTTTCCTTTTCTTGCAATGGTTGGCCACTTAGGTGCTTTTTGTAGACCATTCTTGCAGGCCACCCTGTGGAAGTTACTCAACTCTGGTCTTAGCCATACGCCTCAGGTCAAATGGCTGAGTCCCTGCTGAGGTGGCCTCCCTCCGGCTGGGCTGTGGTTTTCTAGCAAAATCCTTTTTCAAAGAAATCACCTGAGGGAAGTGCACTGCTGTGTGAACAGGCCCAGCAAGTGGGACTCTGGTGCAGAAAGAGAAAGCTGGGCCCTGGGGCCTCAGAAGGTCCTTCAGCCTTCATTTCATCGGTGGAGGGATACCTGTTGTTTGGTTATGGATTCTCTCTGTAAGCCAAGCCTGGTTCACAGCAAATGCCTCCCAAATGCTTATCGCTCTGGCTTTTAAACAAAATAGAACAGATCCACTTTGGCTAGAATAGTATAGAGCTCTTCTGATGTTTGACAGAGGCCTTGGGGGAAGCAGGAACCACTAATTCCACAGAACAGAGCCGGTGCAGGAGGGCACTGAGCTGGGGTACATGCTGTGGCACAATTTGGGCATACGTGTTGGAGAGTCGGCCTTGGATGGTTACTTTCTATGTCCCGGTTTCTCTGCAAGCTATCCACCAGTAGGAAGGTTAAAAATACTGTTGGATAGCAGGGACAGATTTTGGTTTGTCACCATGATTACATTTTTGTCTTTGTTTTGCCATCTCAGGACTGTTAGGCCACCTGTGAGCTGCACCCCACCTATGAGCTGCACCCCACCTGTGAACTGCACCCCACCTGTGAGCTGCACACCAACCCTGAGCGTTTACTGAAAGATTTCTCCCTGTCAGATTTTTGACTGCTTCTCCTAACCACCTCAGATTATGCACAGCTTAATAGATATGTTTGGCTGGGGCTGGAGAGATGGATCAATAGTTAAGAGCATTGACTTCTCTTCCAGAGGACACAGGTTCAAGTCCCACTAACCAAATGAAAACTCACAACTGTCTGTAACTCCAGTTCTGGGGGATCCAACACCCTCATTCAGATATACATGTAGGCAAAATAGCAGAGCACATAAAATATAAATAAGTAAATTATTTTTAAAAAATTATTGTTTGGTGATCCATTTTATGTAATTCTATGTTATATATAAGTATCAAATATTTTACAGGACTGACCCACACAACATTTTAAGGATTGTAATTACCTATAAATCAGGACAAAGGTGCAGCCATCCATCCCTCTGTGTCCTGGGCTTGGGAAGTGAGGGTTGGTAATGAGACCCTCCACAGCTATCGAAATTCAAAGGTGCTTGAGTCCCTGCCAACATTTCCACACAGCCTCACTTCTGCACATTTTTCTTGTGGCACCAGGGATACCCAAGTCTCGTGCTTTGAATCCTCTATGGATGAACTACACCCCCAACTCCAGCTCTAGCGATGAGTTTTTTTGTTTTTCTGGAATAGGAGCTTGGTAGTGTATTCCAGGCTCACCCCAAATTCAGATCCTCCTGCCTCAGCTTCCCAGTGCTGGGAGTACAAGCCTGTGCCAGCACACTCTGCTCCTCTTGGATGCAGAGTCTGTGGGTGCAAAGGGTCATGTCACTGTCATATCTTTGGCTCAGTTCTTTGTAAGATCTTAGAAAATTAAAGCAATAACAACAATTTATGGTAATTTTGTGGGTTTTTGTTTGTTTTTGGTTGGTTATTTGATTTAGTTTGTGTTTCTTGACACAAGGACTCATTATATAGCCCAGGCTGGTTTGGAACTCATTGTTAGCCCGGACTGCCCTCAAATTCTTAATCTGCCTGCCTCTGCTTTTCAAGTTTGGGGATTATGGGCTCAGCTTGTGATATTTGATGTATCACCAGGTTATAGGCTAAGATAGAAGGGCTACCAAGAGTTCAAGGCCAACTTGAGCTATGTATCAAGACCCTGCTTCAAATAAGAAAGAAAAAAGCTATGTTACAACAAAGAAATGATATGAGACCGGGCATGGTGGCGCACGCCTTTGATCCCAGCACACAGGAGGCAGAGGCAGGCGGATTTCTGAGTTCGAGGCCAGCCTGGTCTACAAAGTGAGTTCCAGGAGAGCCAGGGCTATACAGAGAAACCCTGTCTTGAAAAAAACAAACAAACAACAAAAAAAGAAATGACATGAGGTAACATGAGCACACATTAGTTATCCAGATTTATAAGTGCCATGGTGTGCATATATTTTGAAATACACTGTACATGACAAACGTAGGTAATTTTTATTTTCTAGTTAAAAAAATTAGTTTTTAAAAGAAGCTAGGCCAGGGTCAGGGCATACACTATAAGCCCAGCACTTTATAGATTGAAGCAGGAGGACCAGGACCTCAAGGGCAGCCTAGGCCAGCAAGATCCTACCACAGAAGGACAGAAGGAAACAATGCGAATGGAAGAAAGAAAGAAGAAAGAAAAGATAAATCACATAACAAAAGAATACCCATGTTCAGAATAATTGCACAGAGATACACGCACAGACATCACAGGTTCCACAACAGTGTTGGACCAGGGCGTTTACATATTAAGCACATACTACTTTGTGTAATGTTATAATGAGTTGTTTTTATGTCTGTGTAATACTATAAGATTTAGACTGATGTTTTGTTTTTTATTTTTTAGCTTTTGAGTTAACCCAGTACATACAGCTTCAGGGTAGGAGGGGTCACCTGAAGGAGCTAAGCATGACTGACAGTTTATGACTTTAAACCCTGAGAGAGGGGAGGAGCTGAGAGCAGAGCTGTTCACCAGTAGCTAATAACATAAGCCCTCAGCCTGCACAAGGGAGCCTCCTTAATCCTTACAGGACAGGGCTGTTGAGATGGCTCAAGGGGTAAAGCGCTTGCTTGCCAAGCCTTGATAACCTGAGTAAAATCCCAGGACCCACATGGTGAAAAGAGAGATTCAATCCTGTGAATTGTTCTCTGATCTCCAAGTAGACGTACACAACCTATCCATACACACATAGATAAGCATAGTTAACATTTCAAAAGCCTACAACAGGGTAGGTTGGGATTGCTAGGCACGTGGAAGTCTTTGGTGTTCCTGAAGGACCTAGATGTCCCCCACATCTGCCTTGCCCTGGAACTTCTTCATCCATCTTTACAATAAAGCGGTAGATGTATCTCCCTGGGCTCCATGAGCCACAGAAGTAACCTGATAGGGCTGGTGAGATGGCTCAGCGGGTAAGAGCACCCGACTGCTCTTCTGAAGGTGATAAGTTCAAATCCCAGCAACCACATGGTGGCTCACAACCATCCATAACGAGATCTGGCGCCCTCTCCTGGGGTGTCTGAAGACAGCTACAGTGTACTCACATATAATAAATAAAATAAATCTTTAAAAAAAAAAAAAGTAACCTGATAGCTCTGAGGAGGGATAGAGGACTGGAATTTAGAGACTTATCATCAAAGGGGGCTGTGGTCTTGGTAGTAGGAGACAGGGAATCGTGTGTTGAGTTCTGAACCTGCGAGATGTCCCCGTCTCCAGGTGGATGGTGCCAGAACTGACTGGGATCAAGGAAGCTGAGAATAGGAAGGAATCCCACCTTTTCTGTAGTGTTCAGATTGAACCCAGGGCCTTTCTCTACCACTAGACTTCACCCCAGACTCTACATCTTGGGACTTATAAAAGTATTCTGTGTTGTGATTTCAGAGGAAAAACAGGTTTACTTCTCCAATAGGTCAGTTGTGTATGTTTGACTTCAGAACAATAAAGGAATTTCAAACTCTTTATTATAAAATGGGACATTAGGCCAGGCAGTGATGGTGCACGCCTTTAATCCCAGCACTTGGGAGGCAGAGGCAGGCAGATTTCTGAGTTCAGCCCGGTCTACAGAGTGAGTTCCAGGACAGCCAGGGTTACACAGAGAAACCCTGTCTTGAAAAAAACAAACAAGCAAATAATAGTAATAAAAAATAAAAAAATAAAAATAAATAAAATGGGACATTAGCAATTATGTCAAGTTGTAGAAGGAGTTGGTATAGGGGGACCTGGGTTGAGACCTTCTGCTGACAGGCAAAATCAAGATTTCAGATGTGAACCCCAATCCTGCCTTCCCTGGCCCTTGAGTGAGGTTCAAAGCCTTTCGTCCCACAAACCTTGAGCCAACCCTGAGGAGTCCATATTAGAGCCAAAGTCTGTTCCCAAGGGCTTCTCAAAGATGAGGTCCCAAAACCCAGCGGAATTTACCAGCTGAGAAAACCCTGTGTTAAACTGAAGCCAACACTACACACAGGGAGTCTCCTGATGATGCTATTAGCTTCAAATGGCTTCCATGAGGGACGCTGCTTAAACCAAAGCTAGAAGGGAGGTAGAACATCTGCAGTATGTCCCTGGTGTTCTCATTGCCAGGGTAACCGTGGCTACAGGAGTATGATCTCAAGGGCCACCAGGCATCCCTGCTGGAGCTCACATCCTAAGTCAGAGTATCTTAAAAGTTTGTCTCCAGCTGGAAGTAGTATTTTACACTGTGATCCCAGCAACCCAGAGTAGTAGAACTCACAAGAGAAATGTGAGTCAGAGGCCATCGAGGTTATAAAGCAAGATCTCTATGTCCTGGGGGCACACAGGGAATACAAAGATGGTGGCTCTGTATTGAAAGTAAAACATGGCAAAATTCCCTTCTTTGAAAGGCCACGTTCAGTGCTAATATCATGACTTGTCCACAAACATTCAAGTCACAGCAGAATAGTTAGCGGTCCTCTTTGGTCCCCCAAAGCTGAAAGCCTTGTGATGGAAGGAACAGACATAAAAACAGGCAAGTTTCATAGTGATGTGGTATCATGGTAACCATCTGAACTTGGCATAGCGAGGACACAGATCAAAGCTCTACCCAAGAACTTCACAAAAGAGCTGACATTTCTGCTAAACTTTGAACCTTCAGGGTATGGCATCTGGGAGATATATGGAAGGGTGTGGAAGATGAAGACAGGGCAGGGTGAGGGCAGGGTGCGTCAGCACACTCAAAGAGAGTTTTGAAAAGGTGGAATCAGAGTGCCAAGTGGGACAGAAGTCCTGGCAGGCAATGGCGTGAGAACAACTGGAGAAGTCCGGATAACACAAAAATGAGCCCTGAGTTCCACACGCTAAAACTGATGGCCTCAGCTGCTGGTGACTGATGTTTGGGATGTGGCTATCCAACCTGAACACAGGGAGTGGGCAAACGGGATGCTGGGAGATGAGAATCCATTTCAGAAGAGGCTGTGGTGTGGAGGGTCCCTTAGGAAGCTCACTTGTGCTGGGGGGACACAGGCTGTTCTTCCCTCGACTCTGGGGTTATTCTGAGCCACCTTGAGCTCCTCAAAGCAATGGTGTGTTCTCTAGAGAAATGTCACCATGCCCAGTGACAGCAAAACTAGTGTCTGATTGCAAACCTAGTGTCTTACGGGAAAGAAACCTGTTCCCCTAACACTCAAGTTAGTTTTTTTTCCCCCCTGACTCACCTTTTGTTCGTGTTGAGATAAACACGGCTCTCACCTTAAATAGAGTAAAAGGTCATTTATTCCAAGCTGAAAATGAATGACTATGGACAGGGAACCTAGATTCAGGTTGTCTCAAAAAGCAAGTTAATGTATGTGAGCTTTTATCAGTCACTAAAAGGAACGTGGTAAATCAGTGTGTTAATGACAACCAAATACACTGTTGAGTGTCACAGGCAGACATGACATAGCCGAGTAGGGAATCTCAGCTGTGGTCTCAGATGCTATCTGATGACATTCTTACCTTTGGAGTTGGTGGAAGCCAGTGACCTATAGGTTAGTACAGTTCAAAGGTTTTTTAAACTGATAGTAGAAAGGATATTAGATCAAACATGGAGGTCATCGAGGAATCACTAGGAGCAAGATAAGAGATAACTTGGTTCCAGATCTACAACATTCCACCCTTCCAGCCAGGAAAGTTCTAATCAGTCAGTCAACCTACGGAATCTTTAACACAGATGTGGGGGGGGGGGTTGTTTTGTTTTTCTGGACATGTTATTCATCAAGCACACCATATAGGGCAACTCTGGGTACTTAGTTCTTTCTCGGGGTTGCCTAGGATTTCTTGGGGGGTGTTATTAGATGATTGTTATCAAGGACACAATGGCCCAGCTGTCCTCATAGCTTGTTGCTGAGGACCATCCTCCATGTATTATAGACAGAGCTCTCATAGTAAGGAACGTGGGAGTGCCCAGCAGTACCCCTCTGTTCCCCATCCTACGAAGCTTCTGGATTGCCTCTAACCTGGGGCTTAGATGGGGTGCGGGGGTCAAAGATATCTTATCTCATAGTCCTTTAATTCAGGGCTTCCCCCCCCCCCCGTGTTAGGCAATAGAACCCTTAATGCTTGTACAAGAGCACAGGCCTTGAAATCCAAAAGCCAAGAAAAGATCTCTCTCTCTCTCTCTCTCTCTCTCTCTCTCTCACACACACACACACACACACACACACACACACACACACACACACTTTCATTGCTTCCCCTGAGGCATTGGGAATTCTGGCCTCAGCTGCCTGAATGAGGTCAAAAGCACCTCGGTCTGGATATTTTCCTGATGGTGAAACGAAGCCAAAAAAGCAAACTCAACTCCCTGTAACAAAAACAAGCATACAACTCAAACCACAGACTGTGGCAGCTCTAGCCCCATAGCCCACGTGACTGCGCACTGGAATCTCCCCATATGGCCTAGCTGCCCCATGACTGGGAAGGAGTCCAGTAGGACAGGAGTGGGCTTTCGGGTCAGCCTCCATCGCTCTCATTCTCTTCCTCTCAAACACTTTATGTTCCAGGAGTTGTGTTTCCTGGCTTCCGTGCCCAGAGATGATGGGAGATGACCATCAGGAAAAGCTATCTTGCTTGTAATTAGAGCCAGAAATGAGCTAGTTCTTCAGGTTCACTTTTAACAGTAAAACAAAGCAAAACAAACAAACCCACTTTCTGCAGTCATTGACAGCCATTGCATCTAATAGTCAGCCACCACCCACAAACCCTCCAACACCCGAAACAGGAGCTGCATTCTGAGCTGTGGAGGAAAGACTGAGCTCTGCTTTTTATGCCTCTTACACGACCCTGGCTTTCCTATCTGCAAAGCTGGGAGAAGAAGGCCAGCTTGGATGGACCACAGCAGTAATAGAGAGAAAGAACCAGGTCCTGGGCGCAGTCAGCCCCATAAATGTTGCCTTGGATACTTAGGTGGCCAAATGAATTTCAGGCATGAAGCTAGCCCGGATGCTTAGTGTGGTCGAGGCTAGCCTGGGCTATATATAGAGTTCAAAAATGAAAAAAAAAAAGACTTGTTAGGTGGCTGAATTATTATTTCTCAGCTGCCCTTTTGAATTTCTGAGGAATCAGGCACTAAGGAAATCAATATTTTATTACTAAAACAACAGTTGAGAATGGTGATGCACATTTAATCATAGCCCTTGGGAGGCAGAGGGAAGCAGATTTTTTGTCAGTTTAAAGCCAGTGTGGGCTATACTGTGATACCCTGTCTCAAAAACAACTCAAAAACAAACATTAAAAAACAAAACAAAGACAAACAAATCAATAACAAGGCTGGATTAGATGGCTCAGTAGTTAAGAGCACTTGCTGCTCTTGCAAAGACCCAGGTTTGGTTCCTGGCACTCATGGACTTTCACAACTGTCTGTAATTGCAATTCCAGGGGATCTGACACCCCTACCCCCACCCCCACCCCCACCCGGCTTCCACAGGCACCAGGCATGTACATGGCATGGATTCATATATGTTGGGTAATACTTATACATTTATTTTATTTTTAAAATAAAAATAAAAATTTAAAACAAACAAACAAACCCACAGAAACCAAACAAGGATGGTTGGGGAGTAAAGGAGGTCTGGAGACTAGAAGGGAGCTCTGGGGATTCCAGGCTATAGGAAGGAAGCAGAATGACGTCACTTACCCTATAAATAACAGCTTTGCCGTCAAGTTCTCCCATCCTGCCAAACAATGAGCCTCTTCCCCTCTGCCTCTGGTGAAGGATGCTGGAGTTCCATCCCAAGTCTCCACTCACCCACCACAGCCACAGGGAAGTAATCAGTCATGTCTACCAACAGAGGGACCAGGAGAGGGTGCTGAGGTCCGGCCGAGTAAGAGGGGATCTTTAATAGACCTATGGCTTTCCTTGGCCACCCAGAGAAAGACCTCATACTCTTGGCTTTCAGAGGCTTCACCAAGTCCTTGGATGTCAGCTGGGCTTTTGGGCTGGACCTTTGGACCCTCTGTCAGCTACTGAACCTCAGAAAGAAAGAGAAATGTCCCTCAAAAGTCCAGAGCAGTGATATATAAAGTCGCAGCAGCAGCAGCAGCATCGATATATACACTGCCACCGCGTCCGCCATGACTGCCACCCTGATGCTTCCTTCCATGAAGCCTTTATCACCCACCCAGCTGTTTGGTAAATGCTAATAACTAGGCACACCAGCACCAAGGTCCCTGAGACTTCCCAGCCCACCACCACAAGGCCTTGTCTCCAGGAACCTGCCGGTGTCAGACCACTGTTGTGCACCTACTATGCTTCAGTCACTGTTCTGGGTCATACGTGTAGTCACTGCCACTAAACCCTGAAGACTGGATGGAGGTGAGGAAGCGACACCAGCTGCCACTGAGGAGAAGATGGGGCATTGTAATAATTGCTCCAGTTTCTTCTTCTTTTCTTTGGCCTTTTTTCTTTCTAACATATTTTGGGAATTTCACATCACACACCTTGATCTCACTAACTGTCCAGGGCTCCCATGTTCAGTTTGTGTTGCCCATGTACTCACTGGAGCATGGTCCAACTCCCAATGGACCCTTAAAAAAAAAACAATACTGAGAAACTGAGTCCTTCTCCAACTGGACCTCTACCAGAGGACATCAGTTGTGGAGAGCTATATTTCAGCATCCTTATGACAATTTTTAAGAGTTCTCTTTGATGGCTTTCTTTCTAGGCTGTTACTTTTTTTTTTATGGAGGGGCATGAGGTGGGGGTAGAGGTCGACACAGAAGCCTTCTGTGTCTTTCTCAACCCTGTGTCTGCAGTCATCAATACCACTGCAAAAGTAGNACAGGCCATGCACATCCACATGGCTTCAGATGGTTTCACTGACCACAGGCATCTGCACTGTCTAAGGTAGTAACACAGGCCATGGACATGAATGCAGCCTCCAGCTCCATCAGGACCATTGGCCTAAACAAGGCCCTTGGCAGCAGCATGGACTGTGGACATCCTTATGGTCCTTAGGCTTCATCATGGCCTGAGACAGTAATACAGATGATCGATGCCACCACGGCCTTGGGGGGGGGGATGAGAGTATAGACCACGGAGGTCTTTGGAGGAGGGCCAATCCAGGGAATGAATCATTCTTCACCTTTCTCTTTATACATTCTGTCACAGCTCAGAGCCAGGGCGGTCATGTGTCTGGAAAGCTTGTCAGGGATCAGGGGTCAGGGGTCAGGGGTCAGGGGGTCAGGGGTTGATTCCCAAAAGCTCCAGGCTGCTGCGCACCCTCTTGCTGATCCTTCAGGGCAAGGACATGTTCCTCCATTACTGCAGCCTTCCCTCTACTTCAGTCATAACTCTAGTTCCATCTCTCTCTACTGAATAGGCACAGCTCCAATCCTCCACCCTTGTTCGTCATAGTGGCATTGGAAACCCTCCCCCCTCTATATATGTGGTGTCCCTTCCCCACCAACATGGTGCAATGACCGGAGCCGTACTGCACCCAATGGCATCCATTGTGTTGTTAACTAGGCTAAGAGATAGCCCGGCTCCCCGCAGGCAGCCAGGTTCTGCAAGTCTCCTAGGTCACCCGGCTCCGCCCAGCTTACCAGAGGCCCACCTACGACCAGCCCACCTGCGCAACCTGAGAGAGCAACCTGAGAGATGTCACAAGACTTCAGGGTTCCCGCCAAACTCCAGAACGCCTGCGCAGAAGACTGGGGGCAGGGTTTCCCTTCCTTTATCCCCAAATGCTTGTCCACCATTAAAGAGTCGTTCTAAGCAGAAGCAACCATGTAGCCTCGGAGACCTTCTTTCTTCCCCCACTCCCTTAGTTTCATTTCAGCTTCGGTCCAATCCTCCAGGAACCCAGTCCACTGCGGGCAGTGGACCCCAACATATATATACTCATTCATTGGTCTAGTTCAAGGCTTTTGGTTTCAGACACACCATCAATCAATACTGGACCAGCAATGAGACTCTCCTTGGAAAAATAGGTAAAATGGATGTTATGGTGGACCAACTCAAAGCTCTGGATCTGGACCTGGATGGTAGCTGAGTTGGTCAGCCTGGGCCTTTTGCAAGCCTGTGGGTCTGCCTGCCCTTCCGCTACCACTACCAGGAAGGGAGGTCAGTTGCTCCAGTTTCTTTTTCTGTTTGTTTGTTTGTATTTGTTTTGTGACAAGGTCTTATTATATCATCCAGACAGGCTTTCAACTTGCCCTTCCTCTTCCTTAGCCTCCCAAGCACTGGGGTGTACAGGCATGTACCACCACTGCTGCCAGCTGCTCCATATTCTTGGCCATTTGGGCCCATCAACATATGGTCCTTCTTACTGGTGGACAGTTGAGTGACTTACTGATGACAGAGGTGGGGATGGAATCTGGGTGTGCACAGGTTGAGGACAAGGATGGGCCACACACCAGCATCCAGAAACAGACATCCAGATTTGACAAGAACTAATACAGGACAGTGCCCTATTTCAGAGGGATCTGGGCCACTTTTCATTCTTCCAGGGATCTGTGCTGTGCTCTGGGTTAGAGGGAGATGTACTCAGTAAATGAGTGAAGAGAGCCAGCATGATATGCAGGCAGGGAGAGGACACTGCTCTGTCAATGCTTGACGATACACTGAGGAATAAACATACAGGCAACTGTGAATTTAATTTAGAAAGCGATCAGAGCGCTGCGCACCCATTACCTTCCATCAGTATTTACTGATGAGTGAGGGATGTAGGTCAGCACTACAGAATGTGCTAAGCACACACAAGGTTGTGGGTTCAAACCTAGAAGCAGAAAAAAAAAGTCTTAGGAATATTCATCAATGATAAATTTTCTACAACCACACAATTGTTTACTCTTTATTCTTGAAATGAGACAGCCCAAAGAGGAGAAAGGTGAAAAGAGTCCAGAGCAGATACTTCTCACACAAGCAGCCAGATGGGCTGTAGAGCCTGCTGGTGACTTCAGCTGAAGCAGGGGCTGCTGATGCAAGGGGAGGGGACCAGGGAGGGACGGCGGCCTCAGCAGTCAGCTCTCTGGGATTCTCTCTCTTCTATTTTCAACATCATTGTCTAATTTCCGTTGGCATTCACAAAATATGAAACAAACACCAGGACGGATGCTTCTTTGCAGGATGACATTTACCCTGATGCAGTAGGGCTGGTGGAGTTTAGAGGCGCTGAGTTCATGCAAAGGTCATGGTTACAGGACCCGAGAAGAAGTTCTTCATACTTTGCTTCAGTATCCCACCTATACAGCTTCACCCTCTATCAGAGATTTTTCCCCATGGTTACCTGTCCCTCTGCTGTATTCAGGCACTTGTATAGCTTAGAGGTGAGCAGAGGAAATTTTATTTGCCACCCTCTTGGTAACTTCTGCCCTTTTACACTCCCTTTCTGTTGGGTGGTGTGTGTGTGTGTGTGTGTGTGTGTGTGTGTGTGTGTGTGTGTGTGTGTGTTTAAGGCCAGAGCTGGGCAGATGGCTCAATGTTTAAGAGCATTTGCTAGGAAATCATGAGAACCAAAGTTCATATCCCAGTACCCACTTAACAAGCTAATAGTTGTGTAGACACCTGTAAATCCAGTTCTGAGGGTCTGATACCATCTCTGGCCTCTGAGCATGCACACCACACTAATACTAACAATTATTATAATTTAAAATTAAACAAGTTCTGGGGGGCCGAAATCTCATTAATTAAGAACACTGGCTATTCTTTCAGAGGAGCCAGGTTCAATTCCCAGCCCTTCCATGGTGGCTCACAACTGTCTGTAACTCCAGTTCTGGGGAATGAGGCATTTCTTCTGAGCTCTAGGGGATGGATCCTGTATTCACATGGTGCACATCCATACACTCAGACACATATACACATAAACTAGATCAAATACACATTTATTTAAACTAAATAACTAAACAAATAAAAAAGAGAAGAAAGAGTTTTTGGTCAGCCTACTCACTGAGTGGCTGAAAGTCCCAACCTGGACATTACAGGTACTATTCTGTAAATTCTCAAGAATCAGAGTGAGCTCATACACAGCAGGACTTTCTTGGACCCACCAGGGATATAAATAATGACACAGAGGCTTTTTAATATTTTAAAGCTTAGGCCTTTTAGCTAGGGCAGTCTCCCAGCCAGCTGTCTAGCTTAACCCGACAAATCCTGGCACTATCTCCCACCACATGGCTAGTTCTACCTCTTTGTTCAACTCTAGTCCATTTCATCTCCAGGTGCACTGGTCAATTCTCCTCTCTCTGCCTCTGCCTCTCTGCCTCTCTGCCTCTCTGCCTCTCTGCCTCTCTGCCTCTCTGCCTCTCTGCCTCTCTGCCTCTCTGCCTCTCTGCCTCTCTGCCTCTGCCTCTCTGCCTCTGCCTCTCTGCCTCTGCCTCTCTGCCTCTGCCTCTGCCTCTGCCTCTGCCTCTGCCTCTGCCTCTGCCTCTGCCTCTGCCTCTGCCTCTGCCTCTGCCTCTGCCTCTGCCTCTGCCTCTGTTCTCCCCCCCCCTCAAATTTATAAAATATGAGGGTGGTGATGGGTGACGGGCCATAGGAATAACAATACAAAGATCCTGCCAGCATTTATCTCTCTGCAGGTACATACAGAATTAATGATCGAATATACAGAGACACATCTTCACACACTGTACCCCATCACAAATGAGCAAGGAAAGGACATCTACTCAAAAGCACAGACCTTCAAGGCTCATGGTATTTTACAGGTCATTTTCATAGCACCCTCCTTGTGGGTGTTTGTAGCTTGCAGGCCTTTCTAGTGCATGCTTTGTTAGTTACATGTAGCTGAGGTAGGGGAATGTTTCCTTGTTTTGCCAACTAGTTTCTCTCATGTGTTAATTGTGAGCTCCTTTGTTTCTGTCCCTACTCTTCCAGTGCACAGGTAGGCCCCTGTCCCTCTAGTCAGGGTTCCCTCGGCTGTGCACACATGGGTAAGCAGAATGGCCTTGCTGTACAACAAGCTGCTGTCACCAGAACAAACTCACCGTAGGAGGCTAGACCCATGCCCGTGGGACCTGTGTTAGCTCTACACCTTGAATGGTCTACCACCTAAAGCGTGGTCACACCAGCAACTGAGCTTCCAGCAGTGAGCCATGTGGGACAAACACAGCAAGTGAGCCTTGTGGGATAAACACAGTTGTCATATTCTCTTTGAGACATCAGATGAGTACAAAGAATTGAGAAGGAACTGATCGGCCACTCACGGGTGAACTATTATTACTCAATGTTCTGCCTGGCCTGCTCACTATGTCTTTAAAGCCTCTCAGCAGCTCAACCATGTGTTCAGTGCTTTGGGACTTGACGCTGTGAGTCTCTAAACAAGGTCCAGCTCCTGCAATGTCTGTCTCAATAAAGGCCTCCAATTTCTCAGTGACTTCATCTAGCAGCCTTAGTTTGTTGGAGAGGCACGGAAGTCAGTTCCCTCTTCCCAATGCTCTGCTCTGTATCGCAAGAGGCTGCATTTCTAAGTTCCCCGAAAGGGGTTCTATGTAGCTTTTTGCCTGAGCCAGGTTGAAGGAAAAGCAGAGGATGAGGGTGTTTCTCTGATGCTCTTCCACAGTGGGTACCAGTTTCTTTTCCATTGCTGTGATAAAGCACCATGACTAACTGGAACAGGAAGCTGAGAGGTCACATCTTCAGCCACAAACATAGAGAGAGAGAGAGAGAACTGGAAGCGAGATGAGGCTACAGACTCTTGAAGCTCACCCCCAGTCACATACTTCCTTTGCAAGCCTCCACCTCCTAAAGATTCTATAGCCTACCCCCAAACAGTGCCAACTGGGGACCAAGTACTTGAGCTTCTGGGAAGACATTCTCATTCAAACCACCACATGGTGGCACATTCTAGAATGGCCACTCCTGTGGCCCAGCTCTTGAAGGCCACTCTTAACTCCAAAGGGAAATGGAGAAAATGGCCCAGAGCCAAATTAATAGCATAGAAAGCAACAAATGAACCATTGGAATTACACCTTTCTGCTTTGTAACACCCCAACCACTGTATGTGAGAGTGTGTGTTATGTGTCTGTCTGTCTGTCTGTCTGTCTGTCTGTCTGTCTCTTTGTGTGTGTTATATGTCTGTCTGTCTGCCTGCCTGCCTCTCTTTCTCTCTCTCTCTCTCCCTCTCTCTCTGTCTCTGTGTGTGTGTGTGTGTGTGTGTGTGTGTAAGAGAGAGAGAGAGAGAGAGAGAGAGAGAGAAAGGTCATTACTCAACTCAGGCCTTTGATGATTCACAGGTTCTCTGAGGATTCTCACTAGGATACAGGGAAAGACCATAGTCCCCAAATGTTCAGAGAGCCAAGGTGTTCTCTTAGACTCTTACATAACTACCTTTGGTGCCACATCCTTGCCATCTCTCCTTTGTCATATTGAAATGAATCTAAGTCATTGAACCCATTTTCACAACAGACAAGTTATAGAACCAGCCTGGATGTATATCAACAGATAGAGAAAATGTGATGTGAAAACACACACACACACAGAAACGCAGAGAAAGAGACAGATAAAAAAACACAGAGAGAGACAGACAGAGACAGAGACTGAGACAGACAGACAGACAGACAGAGACACACACAGAGAAAGAGACAGAGAGAGACAGGCAGACAGAGAGGCAGACACACACACACACACACACACATACCAGGGAGGGAGTTAGCCAGTAATGAAGGAATGAATGAAATCATGTTACTCTCAGGGGAGTGATAGAACTGAGTTCATTATATCAAGAAAAATCAGCCAGCTTCAGAAAGACAAAAATCAGATATGCAGAATTATGGGGTGTGAAGGTAAAAGTTATGGGGTGAATATGTGTGAAGTAGCACGTGCGTGCATGAGTACATCATAACGAGGCTCATGTTTTCACACGCTAACTTTAGAAAAGTAAGTAAATGTTTTAAATAGGCCACATCAGAGAGTAGAGTCGTCCTCTGGGCCGGCAGCCTCCTGTAAATCATGTCTAAGAAGACAAGGCCTTTCCACTCCACTGCACACGCTCGCTCATTCTCACAGGAGCACGGCATCGAGGAGACGGAAGTGCCACCTTCCCGTACTTCTTCCAGATCCCCACTTGCCTGTCTTTTCTGGAGGAAAGCAGATACCTCATGTTCTCCTGCATGGCTATGATTTTCACTAAGCCACCTCCCCACCCCCTGCAGCTTACTTCCCAACTTTCCTGGTTGCAGAGGGAAAACAGTTATCTCAATAAAGGAACAGAATAAATATTGCTTCAAAGGGTTGCACTGGTGTGCAGTGAGCTGAGGTAAACCTGAAAAGAAGAAACCGTTACTAGAAAGAAATGTGGGTCTCGTGTGGCCCTGGGGATGGACAGTGAAACAGAAGCTAAGGGACAAGGACCCTGCAGGAAGCGACAGAAAAACTTTCCTCTCAAATATTGATTTTCACAGAAGGAGCAAACAAATTTCTGAGTTCAAGGCCAGCCTGGTCTACAGAGAGAGTTCCAGGATAGCCAGAAATACACAGAGAAACCCTGTCTTGAAAAAACCAAAATGACAAGAAGAAAGAAAGAAAGAAAGAAAGAAAGAAAGAAAGAAAGAAAGAAAGAAAGAAAGAAAGAAAAAGAAAGAAAAGGAGAAAAAGAAAAAAGAAACTTAGGGGCTGGCTAGGCATGGAGTCATGAGGTATAGATATGGCTTTCAGGGTCAACCTCCCCATTGTGGGAGAGTACAGTGCGTGGGTAGATCTTTTAGAAAGAACAATGTTTTCTGGATTAGGCAAACACCCTTCGAAATGCCCACTGTGATGGGAATCAAATAGTTAATGAAATAAGAAATGACCTTGTTAAATGGGAAAAGTATCTACTAAAATGTTTTAACCAATAGTGTAAACACATAACTTTCCAAGTATTTCTACATATAACCGTGTTAAATAAACTGTTTACTCTTTTGCGGTCTATCTATGAGCCCTGGGTCTCTTACAGGGGAGTCTGAAGGTGGCAAAAAGCCCTCATAGCAACAAAGTTGCAAGCTAACAGATAAAATGGACTTAATCAAAATGAAAAGTTTTTGTGCATCAAAGGACAGTATCAAAACAGTGAAAAGATAACCTAGAGAAGAAGAAATAATGCAGAGTAAATTATGGGAAAATATAGAGTTCAAACCCCAAGGTTCTGGATTCAGAATATGTAAAGAACTCAATAAAGGAAAAAAAAACAACAATTAAAAACAATAACAAAACAATAAAAAAAAATAGGCCAACTAAAAGTGGGTAAAGGGAATGGGGTGGTGGCTCAGTGGGCAGAGTCCTTGCTGTGCAAGAGTGGAGATGTGAATCCAGATACCCCAGAATCAACATAGAAAGCCAGAACACAGTGCATATCTAACCCCAGCTCTGAGAGACAGGGGTGGGGAAGCAGAGACACATGGGTCTGCAGCTCTTGCTGGCCTGCCAGTCTTAACCAAAATGGCAGGCTATGGTTTCAGTAGAGGCTCTGCTGCAAAAACTAAGGCAAAGAGCAGGTAGAAGACGATGCCAATTGAGGCCAGCCTGGTCTACAGAGTGAGTTCCAGGACAGTCAGGGCTACACGGAGAAACCCTGTCTCAAAAAAAAAAAAAAAAAAAAGAACAGAAAAGAAAAGAGGAAAAAAAATGCCAAAGGCTGACCTCTGCCTCCAACACAGGTATGCAGACCCACTCCCACAGGTAGACAGATGCATATAACATACACGCATACATGTGTGTGCACGCACATACACACACACACACACACACACACACTCAGAGAGAGAGAGAGAGAGAGAGAGAGAGATGTGGAGAGAGAGGAAAACATAGGATTGGCCACTGGCATATGAAAGATGTTCCACACGTGAAATTAGTCACCTAGAAAGACAAATCAGTCCACAGTGCACAGCATTTCATACTTCTTAGAATAAGAGTGTATTTAACTAGGTGTGGTGTTGCTTGCCTTTAATCGCATCTCACAGGAGACAGGCAGGCAGATCTCTGAGTCTGAAGATAGCCTGGTCTACAGAGCGAGTTCTAAGTTAGCCAGGGCTATATTGAGAAACCATGTGTGGTGGTTCGAATAGATTTGGTCTCCATAGACTCATGTGTTTAAATGCTTGGCCCACAGAGAGTAGCACTATTAGGAGGTGTGGCCTTGTTGGAATAGGTGTGTTCTTGTTGTAGGAAGTGTGTCACTGTGAAGGCGGGCTTTGAGGGCTCCTAGCACTCAAACTCCACCCAATGTAGTGGAGAATCTCCTGGCTGCCTTTGAATCAAGATGTAGAACTTGTTGGCTCCTACAAGACCATGCCTGCCTGCACTCTGCCATGCTTCCCACCACCATGGTAATGGACTGAACCTCTGAAATTATAAGCAGCCCCAATTTAATGTTTATCTTTATAAAAGTTGCCTTGGTCATGATGTCCCTTCACAGCAACAAAATCCTAATTAAGATCCTCTGTTTCAAAAGAAAAGAATAAGGATTTTGAGACAGGGTCGCACTTTGTAGTTCTGACTGCCCTAGAACTCACTCTGAAGACTAAACTAGACTCAGATTCATAGAGATCCACCTGCCTGATATTAAAGGCATATACACTCGCACACCAGACTAAAATAGGATCTTATAATTTAAGAAATAAGTATTGATGTAGGTGTGACTGACGGGAGTCCTTCTGGGTTATGATAGGAGTGTAAAATGCTGTACTTGCCTTGAAAAGTGTGGGGTTTCTTCAGAAAAGTTAAACACGCTATGGCCATCTGACCCAGCAGTTCCTCCCCTAGAACACAGACAACTGAGCAGAGGGACTCAAACACATCCATCCCTAGGATTTCCCATGTCACTGTTCAGGGCTCACAACAGCCATAAGCTACAAGAAAACCTTGTCACTGGATGAGTGGATGCATAGGTGACGGAGCTTCAGGATCTATACTAAGCAAAATAAGCCAGATACAAAAGGATAAATGTCATACGATCCACTTATGTGGCATGTCATGCACAGGGGAGCTCACCCAAAGTGGATTAGAGGTCACCAGGAACAGGACTGAAGAAATGAGGGTTTTTTGTTTGTTTGTTTGTTTGTTTGGTTTGTTTTGCTGTTTTTTGTTTAGAAGATTGGGGTTTCTGTTCATGTTAGTGGAAAAGTTTTGGAAGTACACAATGCTGACAGCTGTGCAGTATTAACATAACTAATGCCACTAACTTCTACACTTAAAAGTTATACATCTTATTGTTTGTATATATTTTACCAAAAATGCTTGAAGAAAGAGCCCTGGGGAGGTTGGGTGCACTGTAGCGCATGGCAGCACTGGACAGCCTCTTACAGGTGTCGGGTCTGCCACAGTGATCCTGTGTTGGTTCTGTTTGAGCTGGATTAGAAGCAAGTAAGCATGCAAAGAAGGAAGGACATGCCTGCCTGCACTCCTCTCAACCTGTAATTATTATGAAATGGGATGAAAAGCTAAGAAGAGATGGTCCTGCGGTGTGGCAAGTTTCCCTTAAGTCATGGTAATGAGCTGGGTGTGGTGGCATAGAGATGTGATCCCAGCTCCTCAAAGGCTGAGGTCAGAGGGTCATGAGTTCAAGACCAGTCTGGGCAACTTAGGAAAACCATGTTTCAAGCTAAAAAATTAAAATAAAAAGAGGTGAGATCCAAGCATGGTGTCATGTAACCTGTAATCCTCGGGTCTGGAATTCAAGGTCAGTCTCAGCCTCAGTTTGAGACCAACCTGGACCATTCAAGACTCTCAGAAAACAAAACAAGCTGGGTGGTGGCACAAGCCTTTAATCCCAGCACTTGGGAGGCAGAGGCAGGTGGATTTCTAAGTTTGAGACCAGCCTGGTCTACAAAGTGGGTTCCAGGACAGCCAGGGCTATACAGAGAAACCCAGTCTCAAACAAAACAAAACAAAACAAAACAAACAGGCAAAACTAACAATAAAAAAGGAAGAAAGGAAAGGAAATGGAGAGGAAAGTGCCTGGCATGACTCTCTCTATATCTATACACGCACAAACAAGCACACATGTGCACACACACACACACACACACACACACACACAATTCTGTTGGTCATTTATCTCTGTTTTTAAATGATAGCAGTATGCATGTTAGTTCATCAGCCTCTCACTGTGTGTGTCCTCAGTTTCTGATGGTTGAGTCCCTGCAGGAAAGAGAGTTCACATTCTCTCTGGAGTCCATGGACTTGGAGATCCGTTCCTGTTGAATGTCTAACTTAACATCATTATTATGAGCCAACAACATAGTTACACTTGACTCACCAATTCCAACTGTACGCTAGATCAGCTTTACAAATAATAACCTCAAAGTGGGAAAGACCATCAATTAATGACAGACAGGTGGACATAATGTGGTGTGGGCATACAACAAAATATGATTTATCACAACAGGGAATGAGGTCCTGATACATGGTATGATAGTTAAGAACTTTGAAAATATTGTGTGATGGGGAAAAAAAACTAAAGACATGGGCAGATGGCAGATCTGTGGTTGCCTGGGACTTGGGGAAGGAGGAGAGAAGAAAAGGGACTTCTCTGATCTGCATTAGTTTCTTCCAGATGTTATAAACAAGATTGTGAAGACCAGTCAGAACTCTGTGAGCACACCAAAAGCCAGTTGGTTAATCACTGTATAAGGCTATGTGAATTGTATCACTGAAGCTATTACCACTTAAGAAACAAGACCAAAATATGTTAGAAGATGTGGTGGTTTGAAAGTGCTTAGCCCACAAAGTAGCACTATTAGGAGGTGTGGCCTTGTTGAAGTAGGAGCGGCCTTGTTGGAGGAAGTGTCACTGTGGGGGTGGGCAATGAGACCCTCCTCCTAACCACATGAAAGCCAGTTGTTTCCTAGCAGCCTTCAGATGAAAATGTAAAACTCTCAGCTCCTCCTTTAGCGCCATGCCTGCCTGGGTGCTGCCTTGCTCCGCCTTGATGATAATGGACTGAATGAACCTTTGAACATGTAAGCCAGCCCCAATTAAATGTTATCCTTATGAGAGTTGCCTTGGTCATGGTGTCTGTTCACAGCAGTAAAACCCTAAGATAGCAGAGTACGCTCTTGCTCTCTTGCTTTCTCTTGTTCTTGCTTTCCCTTTCCCCATCTCTCTCTATTCCTTCCCCCTTCTCTCTCCATATGCTCTACTCCTCTTCTCTCTCTGTCTCTTTCTCTCACCCTCTTAACTCCCCTCCCCATGCCCTTAATAAACTCTATTCTATACTAAAAAAGAAAGAAAGAAAAGACAGCAGACTAGGTCTTTGGAGCCCAGTGAGGTGGCTCAGTGTGTAAAATAATTACTGTACAAATCTGGCAGCCTGAGTCCTACTCCCAGGACCCATATAAAGGCAGAAAAAGAGAAATGACCTTCATACATGCACAGTACCTTGTGCGCTCACACACAGTGCACACATTAAAAACAAGCAAACAAATAAGTAAATGCTTTTTAAAAAGAGGTCTCTGAGGCTGGCTGGGTATGACGGTTATGGGAAATTGAAGCCTGTGAGTATCTTGGCTGTGTTCTGGTGCAAGTATATCCTATAGTCTAGAACGGTCTAGACTTAAACATTTTCTATTACATTTTGGTTAGGTTTGGTGTTTTGTATGTATGTCTCAGTTCTCTTCTTCAACTGTGTGGGTCCCAGGAACAGATCTCACTGTGCTGGGCACAGTGACAGATCTTTTGTTCTGCCTCACCCGCCGAGTCATCACCCTGTTCTGAAGTAGTTTTTAAAATTGATTATTGGGCTAGCATTCCTAAGATTAAAAACAAAAAACAAACAAACAAACAACCCATAAGCATCAAATTAAATGAACAAGACACAAAAATCTAAATCACAAAAACCTGCGTGTATTTTACAACCGAAAGAAGACTGGCTTCCATGATTTATTTAGGGAGATGCCAAGAGAAAATTGCAGGGCTTGAGCTATGTTAATGTAGTCTTGTTAAACAGCTGTACTGGGGCCTGAGTCACAGATTACACATGTCACCCCTTCAGGGAATATAGTTCCAGAGTTTTTAGCATATCCTTAAAGTTCTGATACCATCACCACAGCCAACTCTAAACCTCTTTATTTATCCCTGTTAGAAACTCTAGATGCTTTAGTAGTGACCCCTCAGTCCCTACTTGGATTCTCCCGCCCCAGCCTAGGCCACCGCTAATCTTCCTGTTGCTGATCTGCTGACTAGGGGCTTTTCATATAACAGAGTCATGAATGTGGTATTTTGTGACCCGCTTCTTCCCTCAGCATAGTGTCTCCAGAGTTTATCTGCGCCTTAGAGTGTGACAGCGCTGTGTTCTTTTTGGTTGATGAATAATATCCCATTGCATGTGTGGACCACATTTTATCTCTACATCAGCTGATGGGTTTACCACTTTCTGGCTATTATGAGCAATGTTTCCACAAGCATCCACAAACATGTGCACATGTGTCCTTAGTCCTCTTGGTGCGTACTTAGAGGATGAATTGCTAGGTCTTGGTAGCAGCTGACTACCAGGAACTACCAGAATGGTTTCCAGAGTGTCTGTACCATCACCCACTCCCCATAGCAGTGAAGAAGGCTTCCAATTGCTCTGATCCCTGGCCAGCATTTATGAGTTAGACTTTTCCTGGATGTTGATAAACCCATGAGACCCTGAATATTTCAGGATTACTGCAATCCTTCGGTTAAAAACAGCACTGCATCTCTGATAGCCTTCTAGGCATGTTGCTGCTAATATTAAAGCATTTCACACTATGCATATGTGTTTTGGCTTTGCCTACCCCTCTTCAGAGAAATTTTTACTAATTGGAACATTTCAGGGATGCTAATGTACTCCCTGTGGTTGGGGAAGGATGTTAGGGGTACCTCAGCAACCCTAAGGGGTGGGGGGGGGACGACGACACTGAAGTAAAGCTGACAGCCTGACTCTGGGAGTCTATGGAGCTGTCATCTCAGACCTCTTGGTGGGGAGGGTAAGGCTACAGAGTGAGGTGCCAGGCACCAATGGAAACTGACCTCTGACCTCCCTCACATCACTCCAGGCTGCAGCATCAGGCCCAACCAGGTGACAAGTCCACACCTGTGCAGAGAAAGCCAGCAATCAAGTCCAAAGCCTCTTAACCCATTGGCTGCAGCCTGGAGTATGCTATGCAGTCTCTAAACTAACTCTCTCTCTCTCTCTCTCTCTCTCTCTCTCTCTCTCTCTCTCTCTCTCCCCCTCCTTCTTTCCCTCCTTCCTTGTCTCTCTCCTTTGCTCCCACCTTCTCTCTCTTCCTCCCTCCCCCTCCCCCCTCCACTCAGATCAGTTCTTGCTCTGTAATCCAGGATAACCTCAAACTTCATGATTCTCCTGCCTCAGCCTCCTAAGTGCTTGGAGGACAGGCATGTGCCACCATAACTAGCTCTGTAATTTCTTCTTCTTAACATACCTTCCACCTTGCCTAACTCATCCTATATCTAAGCTAAAATATCACCTCCTCTGGGAAGCCTTTCTAGATTGCCAGACCTGTTTGCTGTAGAGCTGTTGCTGCACCGCACACTCTGCCAAGACCCTTCTCAGCCCTTCCCATACTCCACAGACAGCCCTGCTCCTTGCCCAGCTCCCACCAGACTGCCAGCTCTGGGAGGCCAGAGGACATGTCAGGTGGGTTTGTGGGCAGTGCGTTGGCTTGCACTCATACTCAACCTGACCGAGTGTCTTCAGGGTTATCCTGGATGGTAAGAGTCCAGCCTGGTTTTCTATGTGCTTGAGGCGGGTAGAGAAAGCTGAGGCTACTAGGTTATTGGTGTTATTCACAAACTTGCACTTTCCTCTGCTTCTGTAAACCACCCTGAGAACTCACATGCCTTTAGCAAGGGACCTAGGTTACTGTTCATCTTCTTCGTGACCAATAGCTGCATGGGCCTCTGGCTTAGTCAGGGTTTCTATTCCTTCACAAACATCATGACCAAGAAGCAAGTTGGGGAGGAAAGGGTTTATTCGGCTTACACTTCCATACTGCTGTTCATCACCAAAGGAAGTCAGGACTGGAACTCAAGCAGGTCAGAAAGCAGGAGCTGATGCAGAAGCCATGAAGGGATGTTCTTTACTGGCTTGCTTCCCCTGGCTTGCTCAGCCTGCTCTCTTATAGAACTCAAGACTACCAGCCCAGAGATGGCACCACCCACAAGGGGCCCTCCCACCTTGATCACTAATTGAGAAAATGCCTTGCAGCTGGATCTCGTGGAGGCATTTCCCCAACTGAAGCTCCTTTCTCTGTGATAACTCCAGCCTGTGTCAAGTTGACACAAAACTAGCCAGTACAGCCTCCCTCCTGGCTGCCAGACACCATAGCTGGATCACATCGATGAGCGAATGGCTCCTTATTCAGAATACCACACTGCAGGGGATGGCTCAGCCTTTGCTACCTGTGAGAGAGAAGGAGGCCCAAGATAGCCTGAGAAATCATGGAGCAAAGGAAACAGGGCATTTCCCACACTGAATGACAGGAATAGAAGAATTCTCTTTCCTTGCAGATGCTTTGAAAAGGACGTTTTGTTTATTTGTATTTTTATTATGGGTATGTATGATCTAATCACGACAGAGATGTTGACTTTTTGAAATGATTTCCTTTTTACATTTATTTTATGTGAATGTGTGCACACATATATGTGCCACTGTGCACAGGGAGAGGTCAGAGGTGAACTTCCAGGAGTCTGTTCTCTCCTCCTGCTGTGTAGGTTCCAGGGATCTAACACAGGTCACGAGGCTTGGGAGTAAGTGTTTTAACTGCTGAACTATCTTGCTGGTCTGAATGGTTTTTATTTGTAGTTTTAACGTGGATCTTACTAAGGAGCCAGACCTGGCTTGTAACTCATTATGGAGCCTAGACTGGTTGGATTTTCTATCCTCTTGCCTTACTGAACTAAGTGATTACAGGCACGCACCACCACATTGACAGTGTTACTGGGCAGCTCAGGTTAGCCTGGAACTCATAGTAGCTCTCCTGCCTAACCCCTCATGTGCTAGGATTAGAGGTGAGCTACCATATCCTACTAGTTTTGAGAAATCAAAGAGACAGAATAGCTGCAGTCTCCTTTCTCAGCTCTGGCTGTGCCTTTAGCTTCGGAGGCGGCCCTGGCTGGTAGCCCAGCTCATTGCAAGGCTGACTGATTGCCTGGGGCAAGCGCCTTTCTCCTGAAGCTGTGGTTTCCATACCTTCTTAGAACTTCAGGCCATCTTAACTTTCTCCTAAGTGATTCATAAGGGAGGAGTACTTGCCAGCTAAGTAGCCTGCTGGCAGTCTAGAGCTTATTAGGAAAGGACACACAACTCCAGGATCCTAGATGTGCTTGGCTTTCTGTTTCGATGATTTTCTATGGAAAGTTATTGTTATGTTATATTCCTGTATTTGAACTCTTACTATGTATAAATATCAGCTTTCCAAACAAAAAGAATGTAAAGCTATAAATAGTCTGAAAAATCTATGTGGAATCAGTTCGCTAGGGTTGATTCTGTGCAAGTCTTGCAGAAGCCCTGGGCCTTAAGTCACAGACTGGAGTAAGGGAAGGGTGGGACTTCCAGGTTAAACCAGTGCTGTGGGCAAGAGGCAGCCACAGGAGGCGCTAAGTCAGAGAAAGCATGTCTGCCTTCTTCTGAAGTTATTCTCAGAACTTCCCCTCGCATGTGTAGGAGCTCTACAAACGTCTTACAAGCATTTCAAACTTTATTGTTGATTTTTTTTTTCCAACTCCATCCTGAGCACACACGTCTAGGTTTTACCGTGTCTCTTACACTGAGTTGTTATGACACATGGCCATGAAGCAGGTGACTTGTAAACAACAAACTTAGTTCTCACAGTTCTTGAATGCTAGAAGGCCATGCATGATCAGGGTGCCAGAAGGGCTGGGTTCTGGCGAGGGCCCTCTTCTGGGTAGCAGGTAACTGACAGGTTACCAATGTATCCTCTCTGTGAAAAAGAGAGTTAGTGAGAGCTTTCTGGGTCTCTTATAAAAGAATCAATCTTTGTGAGCACTCCACCCATGACCTAGTCACCTCCCAAAGACTCCATCTTTTAATGTCTCATTAAGAATCAGAGTTCAGGGGCTGGTGAGATGGCTCAGCGGGTAAGAGCACCCGACTGCTCTTCCGAAGGTGATGGGTTCAAATCCCAGCATCCACATGGTGGCTCACAGCCATCCGTAATGAGATCTGATGCCCTCTTCTGGAGTGTCTGAAGACAGCTACAGTGTACTTACATATAATAAATAAAATAAATCTTTAAAAAGAA
>LR750123.1:683972-779418 GCA_902729485.2 Mus minutoides
CATGTAAGGAGTGCATATATGTGTGTATATTATATGGATGTATATGTGTGGGGAGGCATGCATATGAGCATGTGTGAGGGTATACATGTGCAGGTTTGACATAATTGCATATAGAAGTCAGGACAACCTAAGGTCCTGATCTTTTGCTTGAGATTAGGCTTGTATGTCCTGGAACTCCACCAAGTAGGTTAGGCTAGCTGGCCAGTGAGCTCCAGAATAGCCTCTTCCTCTTACTGCCTCTCATATGCACTTTCCTTTCTTCTTTCCTTCTTTCCTTCTTTCCTTCTTTCCTTCTTTCCTTCTTTCCTTCTTTCCTTCTTTCCTTCTTTCCTTCCTTCCTTCCTTCCTTCCTTCCTTCCTTCCTTCCTTCCTTCCTCCTTTCTTTGGCAGGTTGTGTGTGTGTGTGTGTGTGTGTGTGTGTGTGTGTGTGTGTAGCCCTGGCTATCTTAGAATTTGCTCAATGGACCAGACTGGCCTCAAACTCAAGAGATCTGCCTGTCCCTACCTCCTAAGTGCTAAGATTAAAGGCATGCGCCACTGCCCAGATACACCTGACTCTTTATGAGACTTAAGGGGATCTGAACACAGCTCCTTATGCTTGTGGGGCCCATACTTTACCAGCTGAGCCATCCTCCAGCCCCAGAGTATTTTAATCTGTCCCGAGCTTTTACCTCTTTATCTAGTTCATAGTTTGCTCCATAGTTCTCCCCTCCTACTACACCCAGATCACGAGCAAAGCAAAGATTGTCTCATGCATGAGTCATTGCCACAGCCCGTCCCTGGCTCCCTGAAGCCTCTTTGGCCTCTCTCCAGCCCTCTAGAACTTGGTGACTAGAATGGTCTTGCCCAGACACAAACCTAGCTACTTGTTTGTTTGGACTCTTTCTGGCTCCCCGACAGCTATGAGATGAAAGAGAAGCTCTGTTGCATGACTTAGAGGATTGTCCCCTCATCCTGTCCCCATGTCATCCTAAACACCTCCACTCAGACTCACACTGACACTTGGTCTCATCTGTCTCGCCTGTGCTTGGTTCTGCCTCGCTGTCTTTATCAGAACCACTTTCTTTTCTATCTCCTTACCTGCTCCCCAAATGGCACCAACCAACCTTGTATACAACTCCTAGCAGGAGGGTAGTATGCTCTTCATCATCTTCATCTTCACCAACCCTCTTCTACTGACTATCTAGCTCCTCAGACTGGGTGAATCTCCAGTTTAAAATATTTTTTCTGTACTGGCAATTGATCTCAGAGTCCTGCAAATGACAGGAAGGTGCTGTACCACTAAGCTACATCCTCAGCTATCTATCTATCTATCTATCTATCTATCTATCTATCTATCTATCTATCATCTATTTATTATCTATCTATCTATCTATCTATCTATCTATCTATCTACCTACCTACCTACCTACCTACCTATCTATCTGTCTGTCTGTTTATCAAGATACAGGGTCCCTCTCACCTGGTCTCAAATTCATCTAGTAGAAAATGACCTCGCACTTCTGACCTTTCTGCTTCTCCCTCCTGAGTGCTGGAATTACAGGCCTGTGTTACCTTGTTCTGTTTTATGTGGTGCAGAGACTTGACCTAGGGTTCTATACATGCCGGGCAAGCACTCTAGCAAATGAAGTACACCCTCAGCTCCACACTACCCTTTTGTTAGTTTGAGTCAGAATCAACTAAGTTGCCCAGGCAGGCTTCGGATTCTTCTTTCCGATCCTCCTGCTCCAATCTCCTAAGAATCTGAGAGTACACCGTTACACTGACACCTAGCCAGCAACTACGCTCAAAACCAAACCGGAGCATAGCATTTGGCAAGGCTTAAAAAGATGGGAGAAATGGTTCTAGCCAGTGAGGGCACCGAGAGGAAGTTCTGGAACAAGCTCAGAAGGCTGCCCAATCTATCTGCTGCCTCTCGGGGATCCAGCCACGACTATGACCTCAAGGCCCACCACTGGGTAGAGGGAGAGGTGTTAAGTGTTGCCCCTCCCTGAGCTGCCCACTTGTCTGATGCAGGGTTTTTGTGATTAGCAAGGCACATGGGGCTTGGAAATGAGGAATGATGTTTAACTGGCTTTCAGAACACCCCATCTACTCCTCCTTCAACAACCAGCCACCTTCATTAGTCAACAACACATTTCTTTATCTGTCTGTTGCCTAATCCCACCTTAGCAAAATTGTCAAGGATTACAAGCAATGCTTCACTCTAAGGAAGCCACGCTCCAAGCCCTCCAGACAGAGCTAGTGGGTATAGGCTACCTTAGTGTACTATTTTAAGGATGGATAATTTTCTGAGCTGGGCCAAATTGCTTTGGTTGCTAAGTAACAATTGGTTTTTAGTGGAAAAAAAATTGGCTGAGGCAAGGATTGTGCAATGATATCCTTACCCTGGCTACCTCAAAGTATTTCCATTAGCAGAGGCTGCCTCAGAGCTGGCAGAGGAGGTTGGTCACGTGTGTGGACAAAACCTCTGTAATTAGCACATAAGAGGTGTGGAGAAATGTCAGTGGATTCTTGCGTGAGTGCCAAGGCAAGGGCAGGACTACAATCAGAACAGCTCTTGATTCATTCTATGAGTTCAAGGGCAAAGCCCCCTTCCTGGATGTCACCTACCCTTGAACTCTAAAAGGCCCCAAGGAAGTCACCTCACCTGTGCCTAGGAAGGACCTGAGGCAGGAATGCTGAGGGCAGAGAACACGGGTGGCTGGCTGCCCGGCTCTCGCCTCACAATTACTCAAGAGTGTGCACCATGACCCTTGGCCTACTTCTGATGAGTTGGGGCTTGTTGGGGACTTAAGAGGTGGAGTCGCTGAGCTGATTGTCAAAGGTGACAGAGAAGCAAGCCTTCTTGTGGCAAGTGTGGACTCCGGACAAGTGTCACCTTTGGTAGAATGGGATAAGAAGAAGGCTTATCGTATGCCAGCACAAAGGTTTTGCCTGGCGAGGTTCTCAAAGGTGTCACCTAGCAAACAGACTACTACATTTGCTTTCATTATAAGGAAGAGGGACAGAGATGTGGCTCAACGGTTAAGGGTACTTGATGCTCTTTCAGAGGACCCAGGTTCCTTTTCTAGCATCCACATGGCGTCTGACAACTGTCTGTAACTCCATTTCCAGAGATCGAACACTCTTTCCTGGCCTCTAAAGTCACTGTGCACATACATACAGGCAAAGTGCTCATTTAAAAAAAAATCTTAAAAACAAAACAGAGAAGGAAGAGCTGTGTCTGGTGGTGGACACCTGTAATCCCAGCATTTGAGAGATGGACCCAGAAAGGCCCTAGGTTCTAGACCACCCTGATACTTTAAAATAGTATTTTTAAAGAAGAAAGGAGGAGAACTGGAAGGTGGGGCTCTGATTTTTCTCTCATGGGATAGACAAGTTCAAGGTACTCAATCTGGAAAGGACTTCAGATCCTAATAGTAGCTATTAAAGTGAGATCTGATTAGCGCCATGGACACAAAAGCTTCCCACACTTAACATGTTAAACTCCATGACTCAGCGCTGCGTCCCTCAGATCTGTTCGGAAGGCGGGACGAAGTCTCTGGGTGGAGGCTGTACCCTTGCCAAGCTACTGTTCTGAAACAAGATGGCAAAGGCCTTCTGCCACTCCCACTGAAAGCATGAGACTCAACGTGTCTCTCTACAACCAGGCCAAAGGCGAACACAATTTTCCCCGGTGGATTTCCCCCTGGCCTCTTTCCTTTCTCCATCTTAACCACCGTTGCCTCTGTTGTGACGTTCAGCCCTCCAACACGTTCCTGTTCTTCATGTGTCACCTGTGTGGCCTGCCTTCTCCAGCTGGCACCTTGAGCCCACACTCCACGAAATACACTGGTTACTTGTCTAGTCCAGAGTTCCCCCACAACCACATGCTGATTTTACTCCAGGTTGTGGATCCAACTCCAGCTCCACTGTCTCCAGATGCACCTACTTATCTGTGCTCCCAGAATGAGCCCCTCTGCTCCTGTTCCCCACCTTCTCCAGCCTCCTGTGTCCAGGCCTTAAATTCCACTTCTTCTACACACTTACAAGCCAGTGCTTTTCTATACTACCAGGTAAGTGCACTAGCCCAGGGCTACACCTGTACTCCATTTGTGTGTGTGCGTGCTCATGCGTGTGCACTCGCCTGCATATTTGATATAGGCAACATTATAAATAGGTAAGTGGGTAGATAGATAGACAGACAGGAATGGACACATTTGCTTTGCTGAGGGTGGTGCGTGTTAAACATTCCCAGGTACATGTTAAACACGCCCATTCACCGCTGAGCTACACTTCCTTCCCTGATTGAATTTTTTAATGAACTTCTCTTTTTTCTTTACCTCAGTCCAATTATCGATTCCCTCCAGAATAAAATGCCTCGGCGACACTAATCTCTTTATAAAACAGGGGAAAGGGAATATGATACTAGGATTTATTTTTGACGTTATAATGAATTACATTTTATTTTTAGTGTTCGAAATTGCTTTGCCATACAACTAAGTAGGCATAGTTATTACATTCTGTCCCATGAGAACAGAAGCCCCCTCACTAGTGGCAGGGCGACTCTGCCAGGGTTGTGGAAGAGAATTCGTATACACTGGAGCACCGTAGAGTGGGCAGCAGCAGTATGCACCAACTAGCGGGGCACAAAGGGCAGGATGAGGCTCCCGATAGTCTTCCCTCTCCTAAAGATAGGGAGACGTTGGTGAGATCATTGTCCTGCAGAGCTTATAGACACTGATGCTAATGCAGAGCCACTGTGTGGTCACGTGGGCTTCAGGGCTGCTGGCCCTCAAGTGGGCGGTGTGAGCTCACAAAAGGATGTAACCGGAACTGGGCATGAGGTGGCTTGTTGGGAAGTATATGACCTCACCTGCAGGCTGACTGGCTAGTCTACAGATTCATGGAGGTCTGGAAGATGAGACTCCTGAACAGAGGTAGAATTTTATTAAAAAGCTACCAGCAGCAGGACATCAGGATTTTCTCCCATCAGTTCATCAAGTCCAGAGCCAAGTGACAGTCACATTTGCAGCCTGTCACACTACAGCAGAGGCATCCCAGCGTTAGGGACCTTGGGTCCTTCCCCTTGATGGTCAGTGAGATGCATTTTCTATCTTCTGATGCTGAAGCAGCCCCACTCCTTGCGCTGAAGAAGGGACCATCTCTGCCTTCAAAGGCTGCTCACCATACAAATACCCTTGAGAGGGTCTGAAACAAGGTGGCCGGAGCCTCTCTTCTACTTGAGGCCTCCTTGGAGATCTGTCCTCAGAGTGAGAGTATGCTTCTGCTGATGTCTTCTGTTATTCAAGGATCCGTGCAATTTGGATGGAAGGGATGGGAGGGGCTGGGGGGGGCAGGATAATTAGGGTGTGAATATGAGCAAAGTATGATGCATTATGAAAATTTCACTGCTCTGAATATTAAATAAAAATAAGAAAAATATGGAGAAGTGGAGACAGCTTCAAAGAGTGCTTTTTGATTGAGGAGAAATGGTCAAAAAGTAACCTGAGGGTATTACAGGGAGGGCCTCCTATATGCCGGGCAAGTATTCTACCACTAAGCCACAGGAACTAAATTAATAGACAAACTAAAAGTCCTCTTCGAAAACATAACAAATAAGCCCAAGTTTATTAGAATTATCCAGCGATATAAAGCTCGGACAAGAGGCCCTATCACCCAAGGCAGAAGTTTGAACTTTGTTTTGGTGTGTGAAGTCCACTGAAAGGGTTAAAGAAGTCTGGATCACGTGATATACAGAAGTATGCCTGCTCAAAGGGGTGCCACCTACCTTCCATCCTCATGCCCTAGGCTTTGGGTCATCATAAAATTGGTCACATCAAGTCAGAATCATCTTAGGATGTAATCATAGTCTGTATTTGTGGTGGTTTGAGTATGCGTGGCTCAGGGAGTAGCAGTATAAAGAGGTGTGGCCTTGTTGGAGAAAGTATGTTACTTTGGGGGTGGGCTTTGAGACCCTCCTCTTAGCTGCCTAGAGTCAGTCTCTCCTGGCTGCAGTCGGATCAGGATGTAGAACTCTCAACTCCTCCAGCACCATGCCTGCTTCTGTGTTGTCATGCTTTCTTTGAAACTGTAAGCCAGCCCAAATTAAATGTCATCTTTTATAAGAGTTACCTTGGTCATGATGTCTCTTCACAACAATGGAAACCCTAAGTATCTGAGAGCAAATAGACCCCGACATTGGCAGGATGGGTTTTCAGAAAAGGGCTATGGAAAGGAATGATATTAGACTGATATCGCATGCTTCGCTTCTGGAGTGTGGTGCTTCAGGGCTGATCCAGCCTGTTTTGGAGCCTCTGGGAATGATTGTCTCCTTTAAAGGGCAGCCATTTGTCCTAGAGTATGAGACAGTGAGCCTCTTAATCCAACCTACCTGCTCTTTTTCTGCTGGTTTCCATGAATGCTCTAGGTCTGAAGTGTGGCTCACAAGGTCCTCATCTCACAGACTGGTACTGAGGTTTGCAGGGTCAGCAGAAGAGTTCTGCACATCACCTGGCCCGAAGCAAGGCTTTAGTCCATACTGACTGTCATAAGATAGAGTGGGTCAGGATCTTCTGTTAACGACGATGAGACTGTGATCCCTACATACATGACAGAGGCTCTGAGAGCCCAGAACAATGGGGGTTCGGCTGTCGCCTTTAACAGGTTTGTCCGTCTGGAACTTGTAATCAGAAGTAATTTAAGAGGGATGAGGGGTTCTGGAGAGATGGCTGAGCAGTTAAGATCACTGGCTGCTCTTCCAGAGGACCCAGGTTCAATTCCCAGCACCCACATGGCAGCTCACAACCTTCTGTAACTCCAGTTCCAGGAATTTAGCACCCTCACTCAGACGTACATGCAGTCAAAACCACAAATGCACATCAAGTAAAAAGGGATCAACAGACAGACAGACAGACACAGGAGGATCAACAGACAGGCAGACACAGATCTCAAAATGACCATCTAACCACAATGGCCTTGCTGAAGCACGTGACATTTCTTGAACACATTTTCTTATTTATGGAATGGGGGAAAGAGTATGGCAGCTGCAGTGTCATGACTGTGGAGACATAAGTTGGCTTGCTTTGAATCTTTCTAGATACCCTACCCCATGAAGAAGTGCCTGTACACACAGAATCAGGGCCAGGAAAGTTCCCTCATTTCGTAGAGAGAGGAACTCAGAATATAAGGTATTTGCCCTGTCTGGCTCTCTCTGCCAACTCCTAGATCTGACTTGACTCTCATCTCTGTGGGTCTCTGTGACCCACTTGCTTAGGATGAAGAGAAGCTTTCTGAGAGCCCCCCCTGGTAGAGTACTGAGAAAGTCTACCCCACTGGGAGCACCCCACAGGGCACATGTCAGTTAGTTTATTGCACTCCTGTGCTGGCTCGCTCAGCCAGGAATCCAGAGAGCAGAGTATTGATTTCTTTTCCACTCAGCACCTGGATTCCACCACATCCTTGCATTGAGTTCAAGGCCCTTTATGTCTGCTTGCTAATCCAAAGTCCTGAAGAATGCCAAGTGCATAAAAGTCCCGCCTCGTTTCTTAATACCCAGGGGAAACTGGGACTCTTCAGATCTTGAACTTTTTTCATAATGGGGGGATTTTTTAACACAGTTCTAAAAAGGTCACACAATGAGTTATTTGAAGAGTTCTGGGCTGGGATATAACTCAGTGGTAGAGCCTTCCATAACAAGTGCAAGAACCTAGTTCAAGCTTCAGCATTAAAAGAAAAGAGTGGGGGAGCACTAAACTGAAGACCTTCCTTAACAAGACTTTTACTTCCTCTGGGCTTTGAAAAACTTCATGCCTAGGGCTTGACTGCACTGCACCATGCACGGCTCTCAGGCCTGACTATACTTCCCATGCTAGCAAAGGATGCCTAGGAATCTGACAGAATGAATCTGTCCCTCCTCTAGTTCTGAACAAAGAATCAAGATTCTTTGTCCTAGAAACAAAGAATCAAGGAACTATCTACACACTGAGGCCTTTAAAATATTCTAGAGTAAGCCAAAGAGGAAGAACAACATGGTACATGTCTTTAGTCCCAGCACTGGGAGCCAGAGGCAGGCAGCTTTTTCTTTGTGAGTTCGAGGACAGCCTGTTCTATATAGTGAGTTCTAGGACATCAGCACTACATAGAGAAACTGTGTTTCAAAAAATAGGAAGAGAGAAAGAAAGAGGAAGAAAGAAAGAAAAGGAAGGAATAAAAGAAAACCAAAAGAAAAAGAAAAGAAGGGAACAAAGAAGGAAAGAAGGAAAACAACAGAATCCTGGCTTCTAGAGGCATAGCCTAGCAGTGGAGTGGGGCTATGGATTCCAGCCACAGGGCCAGGAAAGCAAAATAAATCAACTTACAAACAATAACAAAAACTTGACTCAGATATTCCCAACACATGGCATCTGGGCTTTTATTTCTAGTTTGTCTTTATCCTGCAGCCTCCCTTTAAGGACTAGAACTGAAGGATTCGGAGCAACAAGAAATGGACACACATTCCAAGGTAGTTGCTCAAGTCAAAATGAAAAGTCTGGGAGCTGTCTCTGAAAGGATAGGGACCATCCTTGAGCACTGGCTGTCTTAATCCTGGCCACAGCACAAACACCGTGCACATCACTGAGCAATCTGAAATGACCTTTGGAATCCTGGCGTGAAGTCTTAACCCCCTTCCCTCTCCACACCTGACCACTTCTCTTTTTTTAATGAAAACACTGTGCTGAAACGAAACTCATGGAAGTAGCACTTTCTGCACCATTCAGGTACAGAGAAAAGATGTGTAGACATTTACAGAGGAGAGATACCTAGATTCAGGTTATGTGCCTGCAATCACCATGCTCAGAGGCTGAGATGGGATGCTTGCTATCCTAGGCCAGCTTGGGCTATCTAAGAAATCCTTATATCTAATCAAAAAGCAAACAAAAAAGAACGTGAGGTGATGCTGGCCAAATTGTGTTCCTTGTACCCATTTAAAAATAAAGAGCACACACACACACACACACACACACACACACACACACACACACACACACACACACACACACACACACACACACACACACACACACACACACACACACACACACACACACACACACACACATGAAAGAGAAGAAAACGGGGGAAAAGAGGGGGCATTAGTACCAGGTGTAACACACAAGAGCTAGGGAAATTTTTTGCAAATGTTTCTTTTGGATTGGCTCTAAAAAGAGAATGGGGTGGTGGTGGAGAAAGACTGACTTCCTGACAAATGAGTTGTCTTATTTACTTTTGAATTTCTGTGAAATTCTCAACAGAAGCAACCTGATGGGAGGAAGATTCTGGTTGTTTGGTTTTGGTGTTTGCTTGTTTGTTTTTTTTGAGATGGGGTCTTGCTATGTAGCCTAAGTCAGCCTGAAATTCTTTATATAACCCAGGCCAGTCTTGAACTTGTGTGCCTCCTTCCTCGGCCTCCTAAGTGCTGCGATGGCAGACTTGACACTCTGCCTGGCTTCCGGACATGTTTAGAAAGCATCACCTGGATCCAGAAAGGCCAGCCCTGTAAAGGTTCAGTACAGCCTCCCTGCTCCCTTTCACGGCCTCCTCCTGCTTCTCCTGGGCTTTGAGTTTTCCTCCACCCTGCCTCTCCAATTCCTTGTTGGCCTTAGAAATACACAGGCCCCAGCATTCTTACAAGCCCCCTTTGCCCCTGCTTGCTGTCCATCTAGTGCTGTGGTCGAGACCCTGCCTCTCCCCGCTCTCTTCACAGCTCTGTTCACTTGTGTCTTCCCACTCCCTAACCTTGGCTGTGCCCTTTCTCTGCAGCTCTTTCTTTTATCAGTACTTCTTGCCCTTGGAATTCTTCCATGTAAGATTTTTGTTCTGATGGCAAATACCTGAGGTTATATAGATGTACAAAACCGTTCTTTTGGCTCACAGTTTTGGAAGCTTCAGGCTGTGATTGGTTTAACATTGGGCCTGTGGTGTATCTGGAGGAGTAAAGTTTATTTTTCTTGTAGCCAGAAAGTAAGAGATGAAGAAGTACCCTATGCCCTTCAAGGCCACACTCTATAATCTAAAGACCCCTCACTAAGCTCCTCATGGTAAAGATTTTACTCCCTCCCGGCTGCACTATCCTGGGCACTAAGCATGTATAACATGGACCTTGGAGGACATTTAACATCAAACTATAGCTGCTGCTCTGGCTTTAACCATCCTCTCTGGGCAGCATAGTATTGTCTCAACGTTCATTCCGAGGTTTCCTCTTGTCTGCGGCTGCAGTTCTCCACCTACAGACTGCACAGAACCCTTACCAACCACACCTTCAATCCCTCTGCCAACCTCATCACCATTCCTAGTCTCTGAGATTCACAACCTGCATGCTCTGTCCTTTCTCTCTCCTTAGACATCTGCTTTGTCATCTTGAGATTGGACCCTTGCCCTTGCAAATTCGACACAAGCACTTTACCATAGGTGGGATCCCCAGTGTCTCCCCTAACATGTCTGTTTTTATTAAACAAGCATGGTGTGCGTGTGCGTGCATGTGTGTGTGTGTGTGTGTGTGTGTGTGTGTGTGTGTGTGTACATGCGTGCACAACCACTACTGCTTAGTGAATATACCCAGGTCTTCTGCTTCTCTTTGATGTTCAGCTGGGTTGGCCTACCTTCCTAAATACTAATTCAGAAGGGCAAAACTATGCCCTCTTCTTTCTGATGCTGGTGGGAACTATATATGCTTTTAAACTCCCTAACAAGCCCTCTGGAGGCTCCCCTCTGAGATTGGTTGAGTGCTGAGCCTGTGGTGGTCAGCAAGTTAGGATGGAGGTGTGCCTGTGGCCATCCTTAACTTTTTCTCGAGCTCCCTTCCTGGCTGTGTGGTTGCCTGCAACCTTGTAGCTGCTCTCCGAGCTGGCTTAGCATCTCCATTCCCTTAGCATCTCCATTCCCTTCTTCCCCCGCAACTGTGAGATTTACTGCTTGCCTGCCTTGAGATTTTTTTCTTCTAAACTCTAAGAAACTGGTCTCAGGCTTCTGTTTGAATTCATTCTTTTTTCAATGAGACTGAGAATCCTAATTGGGGATTTCCCCCAGTATCATATGATGGCTCTGCCAGGACTCCCCAAGATTTAGTTCTTCAATTGGAGGAGAAAATGAACCTGTTTGTGCTTTCTGATAACACTGTAGCTTTCCTGTGTCACTTGCACAAATGGATCCTAGTAGAGCAGGACTCGGTGTATGCTCACTCTCTGCCTAGAAGCTGTCCATGGATTCTTCTGAGGACAGATTAAGGAATGAGCTTTTTGGCTTGGTACCATCCAGGTGTCACAGTGTGTCAAATTATGGTGGGTTAATGTTTAAGTTGCTGTAGTCTTGAAATCCCCAAGCCTGGTAAAATCCTGAAGGTGTCTTCTTCTACTGCTGTGACTTTGAGTAAATTGTGTCAGTCAAGCGTCAGGAGGCCAGGACAGTACCTAGTGTGTACAGCCCTTAACCTTGCTCTCATTAGACCACAAGCTACTTTACTGCTGCTCTCGTTATCAACCAGAGTAGAGAGACGTCTTCCTAGCCAATGTACTCAGCAGTGCCTCTTGAGGCCTCACTAAAGGATGTGCCAAAGGTTTACTTTCCTTTTAAAATTATCTTTTCTAGTCACTACTTATTTGTACTTCGGTTTTAAAATTATCTCTTCTAGTTTACTATTCATTTGTGACAAACGATAAGACTCTAAGACTTTCAAAGGCTTGTATCAATGTGTTTACTCTGTAGCAGAGGTTGGCAAGCTTTCTATAAAGAGCAAGAGAGTAAATATTTAGCTAAGGCAAGCAGTGTAGTTCAGGAAGCCAGTATTCTGCTATTGTAGCAATTTTTGGAATGGACAGTATGTAAATAAATGGGTGTGGCTACATCACATTAAAATTTACTAAGGGACACTAAAAATTGTACGTTTAGGTAATTTTCATGTGTCACAATTATCTTTTCCTAACCACTTAAAAAAACGTAAAGACGAGTCTTGGCTAGTGAGTTGTACAGAGCCAAGGAGCATGAGGGCTCCTGCTAACTCCTACTATCAGGCATTTTAATTTGAACAGAAGAGTGAAGTGACTTAAGAATCATGTGACATGATGGGCAGTGGTGGCTCAGGCCTTTAATCCCAGCACTTGGGAGGCAGAGGCAGGCGGATTTCTGAGTTTGAGGCCAGCCTGGTCTACAGAGTGAGTTCCAGGACAGCCAGGGCTATACTGAGAAACCCTGCCTTGAAAAACAAAACAAAACAAGAATCATGTGACATAAGGAATACTGTAGATGATCTGTGGTTCTGCAGAATATTCTGACAATGATTTAAAAAAAAAAGAAAAGAGCAAAGTTGGACATGGACTGTCCTTCCATGGTAGAGCAATTGTCTAACATGTGCACGGCCTTGGGGTTGATCTTTCATACTGTGAAATGAAGCAGAACCCCCAGGGGATGATTCCTTCCCACTCCTGACGAACAGCACCTGATGAATTTGCCGTCGTTGGCTGGAGCCTCCACCAGTGGATTTGCAGTTATTTTCTGAAAGGAAGCCACTTAGCCAGATCCAGGACTCCCCAAATGCCTGGCATGTAATAGGCACTCAATAAACATTTCTTAAATCTTTTTTGCACCAGAATTGGAAATAAGATCTGAAGATGGGAACTAGAGAGATAGCTCAGCAGTTAAGAGCATTTGTTACTCTTGTAGAGGTCCTGAGTTCTATTCCCACCATACATGGTAGTTCCCAAGTGTCTATAACTCCAGTAAAGGGAGACTGATACCCTCTTCTGACCCCTAACTGCACCAAGCACACACATAACATACATATATGTGGACAAAACACTCATATATACTAATGCCTTCTTTAAAAAATCTGAAGGTGGGCTTGGTGACACAAGCCTGAAATTCCACTACTTGAGGTTGAGGCAGGAGGATTGCCAAGAGATTGAGGTCAACCTGAGCTCTATAGGGAGTTCAAGACCAGCCTGGGTTACAAATCAAGATATTAGAAAAAATTAAAAAAGAGTAAGATTTGATGTCATTCCTGCAATTGTGTAACAGATCATGTGGTAGGAATTTTAAGAACTGGACCAGGTTTTGATGGGGGCGGGGAGGCTGTGATAAGACAGTCACCTCTGGACTGGGTCTCCCGGGCATGGCTGCTCTATTTTCGTTAGACCTTCCGCAGGAAGCTAGTTTGAATAGAGAGAAAAGGGTGGCCAGGAGCTTCCCACGCACAGGAGGTAAGCTATGAGCATAGTGGAGCCCGGCTGCCGGTGCACAGGGCCTCAGGAGAGTGGAGTTCTGAGAAGAGCCCGGTTACCATCCTGCTCCAGTTCCAGGGAGTCAATCAGACGCTGATGCAATCACTCTGGCCTCAATCACACGCCCCATCTCAGCAGGTTCCCTACAGATGCGCTTTGTACTCAGCTCTCAGAGGAATCGCTGCCCTTTCTCTTCCAGGCTTTCAGCAGCTCCCCTTGCCCTACCAGAGTCCAAGGAGATGGCAATTCGAACCGCTTGGATTACCAGGTTTCATTAGGTAAGAGCGACTGATGCAAGGTGGCCCAAATAACCTTCGTGGGACAGACACGGCTTTTCGAAGCCAGCAGAAGTCTCGCCAAATTGAACGATGTCAGATGAAGTTCTCTGAATATCTATGTCCTTCTCTTTGGCACCAGAGAGGACTAATTAAATGCTCATGAAGTGCTTTGAAGTTTTTAGCTCTTAAGAGTTATTATTCTGGGTAATAGAGGGAAGTTGAATTTTTGGCTCATTGAAACCATAATGATGTAATCCTGAGCAGTATTTTAGAGTGTAGCTTTAAGAGCTGCATTTTTATTAAGAAAAGGAGAAAGAAAAGAAATGCAATACATTACTGAAAAGTCAGGTTAGGCAATCCCTCCTATTTTACATTAGGAGTTGCACTCAGACTCCCACAGACCGGGCGAGTGCTCTTCACTTCTCCGCATCCTCCTATTTATTTATTTGGGGGGGGGGGTGTCTTCCTGTGTAGTTCAGGCTGCTCTCAAAATTTTCCATCCTCTTGCTTCAGCCTGCAGTTTGTTGGTACTGGAGTTAAGGATTCACTCATGGGGGTAGTAGCTGGGGAGATAGCTCAGTGGTTAAGAGTTCTTCCTGAGAGAGCCTGGTTCAAATCCCAGGACCTACTTCAGGCAGGTCACAGGAATTCTCATGGTCTCCAACTTGCATATATCCATTAGAAGTCTTTAAGGAAAAATGGCTTCTGTGCCTAGTTCTTATTTAGTAATCATGGGGGCTTTATTTTGGGGGAATTTTGATTGTCCTTGTTATCTTTAGTTATAAGAACAGCACAATATAAAACCAGACATTGTAGGGGGCAGGCTTGTCATCCCAGCATCAACAGTGGAAGGATTGAGGCAGAAAGATTGCTATAAGTTCTGAGACAGCTTGTGCTATGTTTGTGGGTTCCAGTCCAGCTTCAACAACAGAGAAAGATCCCCCCTTACAAACACACACCCAAAAAAGAAAGACAAAAACAAAAAACAAAACAAAACAAAACAAAAAAAAACCAATGCAGTAATAAGCTGTATCCATGGAAGATTTTCCTAAGACATTTTTCAGGTACCAGGATGGGCAGATGCTTGAATAAAGAACCTACCTGCATACAATCTGTGCAGTCTCCTGTGTATTTATTTAGTGACATGCCAGGGATGGAGCCAAGGACCTTTAAAATACTAGGCAAGCTCTCTCCCACTGTGCTATATATCCTTAGCCCTTTTACATTTTTATTTATTTATTTTGAGACTGTGTATTCCAGGCCAGGCTAGTCCCTCCAGCCTTCTTCCTGAGCCTCCCTCCAGTTGAGATTAGTCCCCTCATTTGTGTGGTATGGAGATGTGACTGAAGGGCTGGGCATGCTGGGTGCTCTACCACCAGCTTGAAATCATCCCTAACTTTAAATGCCTAATGCGATGGCATGCACGGAAACAGTTGTTATGTGTATTCTTTATCGTGTAACGACAAGAAAATCATCTCAAGCTTGGTGTGCTAGCTAGTGCACACCTTTAGTCTCAGCACGACGGAGGCAATGACGGGTAGGTTAACAGAAATTGAGGCTAACTAAGGTTACAGAGGAAGAACCTATCTCAAAAACAAACAGATGTTTTTAAAATCCATGATATAGAGGGGAGGGATTTGGAGAGTCAACTACATGTGGTTAAAATAATTCAAATGAATTATTTTCCCTCGTCGGGCGTCTGAAGACAAGATGGGTCACCAGCAGCTCTACTGGAGTCACCCACGGAAGTTCGGCCAGGGTTCTCGCTCTTGCCGCGTCTGCTCCAACCGCCACGGTCTGATCCGCAAATACGGGCTGAACATGTGCCGCTAGTGCTTCCGGCAGTACGCGAAGGACATAGGCTTCATTAAGTTGGACTAAGCGACCTTGAATGGATTGTTCGACTGACCACCAAGTGGAACGGATCATGCTAGTCTCTGTGCACAAAGAATAAAAATGTGAAGAACTTTAAAAAAAAAAATAATTCAAATGAGAGCAGGAGCTGGAGACATAGCTCAATTGACAGTTTGGAATGCACGAAGCCCTAAACTTGATTCCCAGCACCACATAATCGGTGCATGGTGGTGCCAGCCTGTAACAGTGGTTTCAACCTTCCTAATGCTGAGACCCTTTAATCCAGTTCCTCATGTCTTGATGACTCCCAACCGTAATATCATATTGTTGCTACTTTGTAACTGTAATTTTGCTACTGTTATGAATAGTAACATAAATGTCGGTGTTTTCTGATGGTCTTAGATGACCCCTGTGAAAAGACCATTCAACCACAAAGAGGTCGAGGCCCACAGGTTGAGAACCACTGCTATAACACTAGCTATAGGGAGGTAGAGACAGGAAGAGCATAAGTTCAAGGTCACCCTTGACTATATAGTGAGTTCAAGATGAGCCTGGGCTATGAAGAGGCCTTAAGGTAGGGAGATAGTACAACACAAGTGACGACATCAATGTAGAGGGAGGGAATGCTGGAAGTGGAAAAGTTCAAATAGGGGTTGGGGTGGGGAAAGGTTAATCAAACTAAGATCCTAAAAAGCCATATTGAATCCTATTACTTTGTTAGGTAATGAAAAAAATATAAGGAAGTTTGAAAAGAATTATTCCACATGGAAAGACAGTTCTTCCAAAAGCCCCAGGTTATTAAACAAAAGTTTCAATGTAGTATATAGGACACCTCCTTACAGGCCAAGGAGGTCCCAGAAACAACCCCCACCCTCACAAACTACATAGGCTGTTTCCATTGCTCGTGGTTACCCACTTGGACTAGAAGGTACTAAAGACACCTAGTACTAAAGACACCACGCACTTTGATTGTAGGACATAGAGAAAGCAAGCTGGAGCTGAGCTAGAGGTGTCCTCCCTGCAAGCTGGAGCTGAGCTAGAAGTGTCCTCCCTGCTGATTAGCTTTCATAATGTTATATAGGCTGGCTGTTAGGGAGGAAAAGTCACCCAGGGTCTGATCTAGCTGTGAACCCGATGGGTTACAGTAGCAACCCGCTAGGCAAGATGTACCCGCTGATGCAACAGAAGCCATGACTGGTATATGGCTAACCAACCATTTCCCCCCACTGAATTTGAGCCTGTTTCATTAGAACCTGGTACTATAAACCTATCTAGAGAGGTCACTTTATTGTTGTTACATGGTCATGATATCAAACTGCCTTCTAAATATTTATGTTTCACTAATTAATGTTACTCCTAGCCTTGGTGAGAGAAGTGTATTTGCACTGGGCAATAGTTATCAGTTCATGACCAATCCTAGTCCTGAGGATAGGAGGCTTTGAGAGCTCTGCCCTAAATTGTCATCTATAACACTCCCTTCAGGGGCAGAAACATTGTGGGTGTGGATAGAAAGAAGGTTAGAGCTAATGGAGAGAAAGAAATGTTCATGGACTCACAGCAAAAGTAGCTACCAGCAGAAAATTGGATTCATCAATATTCCATTATGGATGGAGAAAAGTTTCATAGGGCTCTACCCCTTTCTGGAGAGTTATGGCAGTTCAGGGCTGCTGGTGTAAGTTGCCCTTTCTCCAGTCCCCCATTTATACTCATGTAATTGACCCTAATAGGATGAAAATCAACTATGGTGGTTTGAATGAGGATGGCCCCCACAGTTCATGTGTTTGACTACTCAGTCCTCAGTTGGTGGAACTGCTTGGGAAGGGTTGGGAGGCGTGGTCTTGTTGCAAGAGGGATCTTATTGGGTGCCAGCTTGATTCTTTAACGGCTCCCACCATTCCCAGTTCACTCTCTGCCTAAAGCTTGTAGATCAAGATGTGAGCTCTCAGCTGTTCCAGCTGCCTGCTGCCTTGTCTTCAATCCACGGCCATAGACTCCAACCCTGCCTTAGCCAGGGTTTCTATTCCTGGACATAACATCATGACCAAGAAGCAGTTGGGGAGGAAAGGGTTTATTCGGCTTACACTTCCACATTGCTGTTCATCACCAAGGAAGTCAGGACTGGAACTCAAGCAAGTCAGAAAGCAGGAGCTGATGCAGAGGCCATGGAGGGATGCTCTTTACTGGCTTGCTTTCCCTGGCTTGCTCAGCCTGCTCTCTTATAGAACCCAAGACTGCCAGCCCAGAGATGGTCCCACCCACAAGGGGCCCTTGATCACTAATTGAGAAGATGCCTCACAGCTAGATCTCATGGAGGCATTTCCTCAACTGAAGCTCCTTTCTCTGTGATAACTCCAGCTGTGTCAAGTTGACATAAACTTAGCCAGTACAAGCCCTCAGGAGTCATAAGCCCAGATAAACCCTTCTATAGCTTGCTTCAGTCATGGTGTTTTATCATAGCAATATAAAAGTAGTGAAGATACTAACCACCCAACCGCTCAACCACCCACCCAACCAACCACCCAATGAACCAATCACTCAACCACCCAACCACTCACCCACCCACCCAACCAACAAAATGAAAATAGGAGGAGGACTTGATGGGAAGATGAAGGGTCTAGGTGGGATGGGGAATAAAATATAATGAGGGAAATATATAATCAAGGAGTATCATATATATGTATGGAATTATGAAAGAATAAACATTTTATAACAGAGATGACTATACCTCCAAAAAAGATATTTGGAATGTAATTGTCAATACCACTTGCCTGCATTGACCACCACAATGACAAAATAATAAAAATATGATTTTTCTAACTTGTTGCAAAATGTGGTGGCCAATATGACATCGAAGGAAGACCACAGTCATCTACAGTTGAGGGCCTATGCATTTCCTGACCATTCAGGAGCTTCTTTTGTAGCTAGCGCCATTCTTTTTTTGTTTGTTTGTTTTTTTTTTTTTTTGGTTTTTTCGAGACAGGGTTTCTCTGTATAGCCCTGGCTGTCCTGGAACTCACTTTGTAGACCAGGCTGGTCTCGAACTCAGAAATCCGCCTGCCTCTGCCTCCCAAGTGCTGGGATTAAAGGCGTGCGCCACCACGCTAGCGCCATTCTTGCATACCTCAGTTATTCCTCCAACTTTCCACGCTGTTAAGAGTGTTTCCTGGATGCTGTTCAATGGTTCTCAGACCTCAGAGAATGAATGGACTGGGACAGGTGTGTCTGATAAAGAAAAACATTGTAGCCAGGTGTGGTGGCGCACGCCTTTAATCCCAGCACTCGGGAGGCAGAAACAGGCGGATTTCTGAGTTCGAGGCCAGCCTGGTCTACAGAGTGAGTTCCAGGACAGCCAGAGCTATACAGAGAAACCCTGTCTTGAAAACCCAGAAAAAGAGAAAACATTGTTTCTTCTCTGCTTTAGGCATGTCTGACATGCCTGGGACCTGCCTTTTTTTTTTCTAATAGGAATCTGAGAGGGAGGAGCATGTCTAATGGCAGAGTGAAGCTCTGAGAGGAATGGGAGCATGTCTCCAAGACTGTCACTTTAAGTGTGTGGTAAATGTGAGCCATACATAAAAAGGAGATAACATATCTGGGCCCTTGTTTGTATGATCCTAGCACTTGGGAGGCAGAGGCAGGAGGATTGCGGTATGTGTGAGGTCATCCTGGGCAACCTGATGAAGACAGGGCAGCTAGAGCAAGAGAATGAAATCTTGTCTCAGAAGAAAAGACCCAGTCATTGAGGTGGCTTGCCACCAAGTCTGAGGACCTGTGTTCAATCCCTGGAACCCACATGGTGAACGAAGAGAACTCTGATTCACACACATACAGCTTGCTAAGTATACACTCACACATGTGCACAGCCACACACCTTTAGAAATTTAAATAACAAAAATAGAAGAAAAGGGGAAAGTGTCTTCCAGGGTGAAAGACACAATACTTGGCTGGAAACAGGGCAGGTAGGAGACCTAAGTGGGTGGTTGTCTTGTGAGGTGGTCTGCTGTAGATAGTCACATGGCATAGAGACATCTGGACACTGGAGAGTAGCAGCATAAAGTCTTGACTGGTTTGGTCAATTTGATAGCATTTTTGCATTTCCTTCCTTCCTTCCTTCCTTCCTTCCTTCCTTCCTTGTTAAAACATGTCTTGTTAGCTCAGGCTGGCCTCCAGCTTGACAACCTCCTGTCTCAGCCTGTCAAATGTTGGGAGAACAGATTTGGCATGTTGGCCGGGCATGGTGGCGCACACATTTAATCCTAGCACTTGGGAGGCAGAGGCAGGCAGATTTCTGAGTTCAAGGCCAGCCTGGTCTATAAAGTGAGTTCCAGGACAGCCAGAGCTATACAGAGAAACCCTGTCTCAAAAAACCAAAAAAAAAAAAAAAAAAAAAAAAAAAAAAAAAAAAAAAAAAAGACACATTTATTTGAGGCAGTGGTGGCGCACGCCTTTAGTCCCAGCACTTGGGAAGCAGAGGCAGGCAGATTTCTGATGTTCAAGGCCAACCTGGTCTACAGAGTGAGTTCCAGGACAGCCAGGGATATACAGAGAAACCCTGTCTCGAAAAGCAAAAACAAAAACAAAACAAACAAACAAACAAAAAACAGATGTGGCATGTTCAGTCTGACAGGGACTACTTACTCTTTTAGCACATGTAGGACACTGTTCATTGACAATAGAGGCCAGCCAGCCAGTGGGCTTCTTTAAACACCAGTAATGTAACTCAGAGTGAGGCAGTGAACCTTAGTGGCTTTGTGAGGAGAGATTTGAGAAATGGGTTTTCTAAAAATGGAGGGACTACAAAGACCCTGGAAAGCTGTTAATGAGTGAAGCAGCAAACAGGTGAAATGGATACAAAAAATTTGGTATATTTACACAATGGAGTACTACTCAGCTATTAAAAACAATAAATATATGAAATTCCTAGGCAAATGGATGGATCTGGAGGCCATCATCCTGAGTGAAGTAACCCATTCACAAAAGAACTCACATAACATGTACTCACTGATATGTGGATATTAGCCCAGAAACCTAGACTACCCAAGATACAATTTACTAAACACATGATACTCAAGAAGAAGGAGGATCAAAATGTGGACACATCACCCCTTCCTAGAATTAAGAACAAAGCACACATTGAAAGAGTTAAAGGGAGCCTTTGTGCAGCTCAATCCAAAGGATGGACCCAACGACTGCGGCTGCCAGGGATCCATCCCACAATCAGTCACCAAACATAGACACTATAGCATATGCCAGCAAGATGGTGCTGAAAGGGTCCGGATATAGCGGTCTCGGGGGAAAATATACCAATGCCTGGCAAACATGGAGGTGGAAGCTCACGGTCAGCTATTAGATGGAACACAGGGTTCCCAAGGAAGAAGGAGCTAGAGAAAGTACCCAAGGAGCCGAAGGGGTCTTCAGGTGAAATAAAGCCGGCATCTGTGCTTTGGATCCTGGATGCTGCAGGCTGCAGGGGAAGACCATGCTGGCTGAGGCAGTTTGAAAGTTACTGTGCTATCACACTGTATTGGAGGGGTGAGGTTTTGGATACCTGAGCGTGTGTGTGTGTGTGTGTGTGTGTGTGTGTGTGTGTGTGTGTGAGTGTGTATGTGAATTAACCTTTGTGTATGTTTTCTTTTTTACTTTCTGAGACAGTCTCATATATCCCAGGTTGTCCTTGAACTTGCTCTACAGCCCTGGGAGGATTTAAGAGTAGTCAGCACACCTACCTAGCCAGGTTTACAGGTATTGCAGAATACTTGAAACTTAAATGGAAGCTGGGTGTGGTAGCACAGACCTACAACCCTAGCACTCAGGATGCTAAGGCAGGAGAGCGGCAAGGTAGAAAGCAGTGTGAGCAATATGGCTAGATAGTGTCTCAGGAGGAAATGGGGGGGGGGCGCAAAGACTCAGTCTCTTTACTTTCTCCTACTTAATTTCTTTTTTTCTCTTTTTGCTTTTTTGGAGGGTGTCTTTTGAAACATGGTTTCTCTGTGTAGTCCTGGCTGTACTGGAACTCACTCTGTAGACCAGGCTGTCCTCGAACTCAGAAATCTGCCTGCCTCTGCCTCCAAGTGTTGGGATTAAAGGTGTGTGCCACTACTGCCTGGCACTCCTACTTCATTTCTTAAGAAAATCACCAGGCATCACAGAAAGACTTCGTGTTGAGGCAGTGCTGGGAACTGAGCATCTGACCAGTTTTAACTCTCAGAAACTGTGTACCTGACCAGTATTAACTCTCAGGGTAGCATGGATCCATAGAAAACCCTCAATGGGGATACAGTTATGGGTGCCACCACACTTTATTCTTAGGAGAAAAGCGAGTCATTTCCGTCACTGGAGCCTGTATAAAAAGTCCGAACAGTCAGGTGTTTTATATCCCACTGAAGATGTGATCACCACTTGACAGGCTCCTTCAGGCACCCTTATTCACAAATATTTTCTGCACAGGATCTGAACTCCCCTTCTTTACAGCATCATTCGTGGTTTATAAAATGCCTTTCTGGTTTAGCAATGCAGCTTAGTGGCATAGTGTTTCTGTAGCAATAGAGGGGTTCTGGGTTTGATCCCAGCAGGACAAATAGTAAAGTAGTCCTTTCTGTAGTTTCATGGAAATCCCATTATGCTCTACTATTTTACTTTGAAATGGGGGTACATTTACTTTTTTAACAGTGAGGTTCATGTCCTACTTATACCTCTCCCCTAGACTTAGACGATTTGGTTCCCTAAATCTCATTAAAATCCCAAAATGAAATTAACCTGAGGTTAGCTTTGTATAAAAAGGAATCAGGAGCCGGGCGTGGTGGTGCATACCTTTAATCCCAGCACTTGGGAGGCAGAGGCAGGCGGATTTCTGAGTTCAAGGCCAGCCTGGTCTATAGAGTGAGTTCTAGGACAGCCAGGGCTAAACAGAGAAACCCTGTCTTGAAAAACAAACAAAAACACCAAACAAACAAACAAACAACTAAACAAACAAACAAACAAAGGAATCAGAAAAGAAAAGATTTTTGACTTCTAGAGGAGAGCATGTTTAAACAAGTGAAGGGAAAAGCCACAAGTCAGTAGGAAAACTGTGAGAGAATTCTGGAGACAGAGCAACATTTGGGTGTCATTGTAACAATGCTGACCCCTTAGGACTGGCCTTCCTTTGGCATCTCTGAGAACACTCTGTCCTGGGGACCTTGCAACTTCAAAGACTCCGGTCATTTACAAGGTTTTTGGCTGTCTGTCAGCATCTGCTGTCATTTTCAGATGGACAAATGCTACTGGAAGAAAGGAGGGGTAAGTGGGAAGGGCAGAGATTTAGGCAGGCAGGGTGTTAAAAACTTTAATCTCCACAATGGCAGGTTCTCATCTTGTTACTTTGTTGAGAAAGACAGAGATTGGGGGTGGGGTGGGGCATGGACTATATCCCACCCCGAGCTGCTGACTCTTCTCAGGCCTGTATCCTTTAAAACCCAGGTCAAGGCTCCACGACTCCTCTCCAATGTCTGTGAAAATGCAACATTCACCCATGCACTTTGTTGATTTTCTTATACAAAGGAATTGCAAGTTTCTTCTAAAAAGTGGAAAAATGATTGTTTTATATTTTCTTTTTCTTCAGTACCGGGGATCAATCCCAGGGCCTCACCAATTGTAGGCAAGTGCCTTATTACGAAGCTACAACCTCAGATATTTTTGAAGTCTTTATATAATTTATTGAGACAGGGGTCTCACTGTACCCATAGCTGGCCTGAAATTGATATGAACATTAGGCTGGTCTTGACTTTCCAGGGACCTGCCTGCCTCTGCCTCCTGAGTGCTGGGATTGAGGGCATGCTTCCATGCCATGTCTGGCTGACTTCTGTAATTTTGAAACAGTTTCACTAGGTTACATTTGAACAAGAAACTGGGGTCACAAGAGCAGCACACCATGCCTGACTTGCCACATTTTCTATTTTATTCTGTCAGTTTGTTGAGATCAGAGTTGTGGGGGTTTTGTTGGTATTGCTTTTGAGACAATGTTTCATTTTGTCCTGACCTGAAATTTACAATGTAGTCCAGGTTGGCAATGAACTCTTACCTCAGCCATGAATCATTGTTATTCAAAGTTATATTCCATAATTCCATCTTATAAGTATCTAACTTATGTAATACCGATATTGCCAAACTTTAAAATGTCTACTCCAAAACAAACCCCCTTTTGGTTTATTTTACATTAGTTTATTAACACTGGTGACTTTAGAACACCTTCATGTAGCCACACAGGGGTTTTCTCAAGGGGCAGGGGACTTGGGACCTCCTTAAATTCTTGGTCCCCATTTCCATGCTTTCTATAAATATGTGCTCCAAGCTCTCTCCATTTAAAGCATGTTTCTTGTGCTGGGCACATGCTTTTAATTCCAGGTAGAGGCAGGTTTATCTCTGAGGTAGAAGCCAGCCTAGTCTACAAAGTGAGTTCCAGAACAGCCAGGGCTACACAAAGTAATCCTGTCTCAAAACAAAACAACAAACCCCACAAAAGCCTGAATCTTGCTTCCTGCTGGGGCCTTAGAATGGCACAGAGGACTGAAGTTGGGCTTATTTATTTTAGACAATATCTTCCAATGTAGCCCATGTAGTCTTTGAACTTTTGGTGATGCACTTGTCTCAGTCTCCGAGCACGGGGTCTGCAAGCATGCCCCACCCACCTACCCTCTCTGGATTGGGTTTAGATCCTGACTCTGACACCTAGAACCCGACTGATTTTCATGAGCCTTCCTTGCTCTAGATCAAATGGGAACACGAATGGTAGGTATTTCGTGGAGGTTTTTTTCTTTGTTTTTCAAGGCTGTCTTGGACTCACTGTAGAACCGTTGGCTTCAAACTCACAGAAATCTGCCTGCCTCTGCCTCTAGAGTGCTGGAACTAAAGGCGTGCCCCACCAAGCCTGATCAGTTTTTTGTTTGCTCTTTTCATGGGATTTTTGCAGGGACTGATGAGGTAATATGTGATTCTGGCGCTGAGGTGTTTAAAAGTAGCATTTGATCCCATTTTCACTTAACCACCCCAGATCAACTAAGATTCCTTCTCCATTTCCATGGCTACCTCCCGAGTTAGGCTTTCATTTTGCTTGAACACGAGTATTCTCCAAGGCTTTCTCCCTTTGTCCTTCCACTATCCCCATTCAGGCTTGTACAAACCATTCGTATTGACTGTAGGTTTTAAAGGTTTCTTACCATTCTCACTTGAGATTGAATCTCACACCACAGATGGCCTCTGCTTAGAAAACCTTTCCCTCTCCACAGGTAAAACTCTTTAATCACAACCCACTTCAAACTTCAAAGCCTCCATGAATTCTTTTTTGGTGTCAACAGGCTGAGAAATATTGTCCCTTAGGAAAAGCACTAGAGTGCCTTGGTCCTCAAAGCATAGCTCTCTCTGAACTCCACAGGCCTATAAGCACCCAGCGGCTTTACACCCTCACCAATAGTGTGGACAGTCACAGGTTGTCTTCTGAATTGTTTTTCTACTTCCTTAGTGTCTCCACCTTTTACAGCTTCCCTCCAATCTTGTTAATTGCTTCTTGTCTTTCAGTTTTGTGGTAGATGCCTGTGTTCTCACACACCTGAGTTAGATATTTCATTAGTACCAGGCACTTGTTTCGGGATTTTTTTCTCTCAGTGGTAGCGGTAAGTATGTTTGTGTCTCCTGCTAGACAATAAATACTTAAGTTCCTAGCTTAGTTTTTCAGGACTAGTTGATGATTTAGTGTTCCCAGGACTAGTTGATGATTATCATTTGTCCAACGAATATGAGAATGAATGTATGACTTCCTACTTGGTAAGTTTCATGACTAAGCAGAGGTTATGATGGGTTATCTTTGACTCCCTATGTAAATCAAGTATTTGAAATGAACAAGAACACCACTAATATCGACAATCTTCATGAACTTTCATAATGCAAGCTCCTTATCTGGCTGTTGAGCTTTGGGGACCAACAGATTAGCAGTATATGGTGCTTTTATTTTATTTATTTATTTACATTCTCAACTGTTTGGGTGTGCTAATGGTCTCAGAGGAAGGCTACAATGAGATATTATTAGATGGAGAATAGAAGTATCAACACAAACACAGATTACAAATATATTGAGGAAAGCTGAACATTCTTTGAGAACAAATTTGAGTTCTGGAAGGGGGCGGAGTTTGTGCTGATGGAAAGGCTGAGAAGAGACTTTTCTTGAAATCCCATAGAAAAAGTACTTTTCTCACAGCATTGCATTTCTACAGTTCTTCCCTGAAAATCTGCTCTGGCCGCTTGACATTCGGTTCACCTAGTCAGGCAGGGGCATCCATAGAAAGACTAACGGGGACTCTGCGAGGTGGCTCAGCAGACCCTGCCACCAAGGCTGACCACTTGCGATCCACCCCCAGCACTCACAAGTCGTCCTCTGACCTCCACACAACCCCACACCACAGATTCAAATCTAAAGGCTTCTACCCCTTCACTCGCAACTGGGGACTGAGTCTCAGCCCAGGCAAGCACTCCTCACGAATGCACCCGTAACCCTTGAGATGAGGTCTTCATTTATTTTGAATAGTCTCACCGTGAAGTCCTAGAAAACTCTATATAGACCAGACTGGCCCCAAACTTGTGAAGATCCTGCTTCTGCTTGTCTAGTGCACTGCTCCGTTTTTTAACCTAAAGCAGCAGGATGGACAGTCCCCAACATCAGCTTCCCAGATGAGTGGGAAAGTGGACTTAAAGGCGTGCTTCTAATTGCTGGCCAGCTTTCAACTAGCCTACCGGGAGGCGCGGCCCTCTTCTCCAGAAGTGGGGTCGCGGAGGCCGCTACAGGCCGCGAACACACAGGAACGGCCCGAGACAGCTCAGCCGTCTCGCGGGGATGCTCAGGACGCAGCTCAGGTAACCGAAGCGTCTCGACGCCAACCGCCACCGAGTGCGGGCCGCAGCCGCCAGCCACTTCTGCGCGTGCGTGGCCGTGGGAAGCCCCGCCCAGCCGGGCTCGGTGCGCGCGCCCGCTCATGGCGGCCGCCGCAGTGTGTGGTACTTAGCGGGCGCGCGCGGCGAGCTCGAGAGCGCGCGGGGCGGCGGCGGCGGCGGCGGCAGTTAAGCCGGGCTGCCGGGCGGGCTGGGGGGCGCGCTCTCGAGGGCGGCGGCCCAGGGTGTCCCGTCGGTCTCGACGCCGGGAGAGGTGGAGGCGCGGCCCGAGGTGGCGGCGGTGGCGGCGGTGGCGGCGGCGGCGGCAGCTGGCGACCGGGCGCGTTAGACGGGGCCGGGGTCCGCGGCGCGCTCTCCGCCCACAGGTAAGCGGGCGGCCTGGAGGGAGGAGCCGGCCGCGGCCCGGGGAGGGCCGGCGGGTCCCCTCGCGGAGCCGCGGCGCCTTTGTCTCGGCCTCTCCGGGCGGGCCCAGCCGACAGCGGCGGCTCCGGGAGGCGGAGGGCGGGCGGACGCGCCGAGGCTACGGCCCGCGCCCTCGCTCAGTCTTTGTTGTGTGGCCCGGTGTACGGCCAACATGGCGGAGGTCAGCCGCGCGCTTCGCGGGCCGCGGTCGGGCCTTGCCTCGGCGGCTCCGGGAGGGCGGCCTCCCCCGGACCCACGCCTTTATTGTGCGGGGAAGAACGCAGCCTCCTCCCTTGTTTATGTCGCCACGAGCGAGCGCGCGGACGCCCGCCTGGGCCGCTCCAGCCTTTAAGCCTAAGCCTTGCTCCGCCCAGCTTCCTTTGCGGGATAGTTCGGGGTCCCTCCAAGCTCCCAGATGCAAGTTAGTGTGTAAGCCCTGGGCCGCTGCGGACTGTCCGTTCCTGGAAAGATACAGAATTTGTTTGCCCTGGCATAAGAGTCACATTTGTGCATTCGGTAAATGAGGCCATGTAGCTGATTTGTCAGTCATGGAAGCCCTGAACGTGGATGTAGGACAGGGATCTTACTGCTGTTCCTAGCGTTGAGCATTTACCATTTCTTGATAGGCTACTTACTGTCCAGGGTGAAATGTTAACTTGTAAAAGCGTTTGGAGCATGGGCTCCGAACTCTGCCCTCCTGCTTTGAATCAAATCCTGCCCCACGGGTTTGTGACCTTGGGCACGATTTTGGTGCTTCATTTTGCAAATCTGCAAAATGGGTCTAATGGAGAGTATTTTTCTCAAGCCTATTGAGAACCGATGTGATGGGAAATAGTTGATGTGCAGAGAGCTCTTAGAGTAAGTGCTAAGCTCTTACAGTAAATGATTACTGCTAAAGGTCCTTGCCTCATAAAATACGCTTAAGTTATTTGGCATGGGTGCGTTGGAAGTACATAGCCCAAAATGTTTGAAATCGGGTTATATAAAACCGGGTTAGTATTTGGGTTTTACTGTTTAAAAAAATGAAAGGATTTAGAGGACAGAATGCTATGCTTTCTGAGATGATGGAATTTTGAGATTTGAGCGATAGGGGATGTGAATGGTTAGATACTTATTTACGTTGTGGAATTTGGAAAGTCAATGAAGTTTCCTTTAAGCAGGTTTAGTTTATGGATCAGTTCACTTTCAAGGACTTCAATTACCTAACTTGGAAAAGTAGGACAGCGACTCCCTTTAATTAGTGTAGTTACCTGTGGTGTCACCATCTCCTTCAGAAGCTGCTGAAGAGCAAAGCCTGCTGTGACAAATGGGATGGCATAGTAACTGTCTCAGAGCGAGTGGCTCACTCACGTGGTGGGGAATGTGTTTACCTGTGGGATAAGTTTGTGACTGGTGACTGGTAGAGGAAGATTTTCCAAAAGTGGGTTCCATATTTTGTTTTGGAAATTTAAATAACGATACAACTTGTAGTCTTTAGTCTCAGTTTTGTCCAGAGCTTTTTACTTAAAGTGGGCTTTAACTTTATTATTTGTGAATTGGTTTAAGACCCACCCCTCACCTGCATGTTTGCACCAGTTTTGTAACAGTATTTAAAACTGAAAACAGTGTAACAAATTTGGAGAATTGCAAATTTGACTGGATAGTTTAAAAAAAAAGAAAAAGAAAAAAGAAAGAGAAAAGATTACATTTAGAAACAAATGTAATTTATTTTGCTTCAGAATATCTGCTCCCTTAAACCTTAGAGGAAATTCCTACATCAGAAAGCTGAACTTGGTGATAGAAACCTGAACTCACATTAGTTGCCAGGCATTCCAACATTTGAGAGGCTGAGGCAGGAGAATAGAAAAGTTTAAGGTCAGCCTTGGCAATCTAGTGAAACCAGAACCAACCAACCAACCAAACAAACAAAAAGCACTATATTCTTAATGTCTGTAATTCAGAAGAATATGCTATTCTATAAAAATTAACAGGTTTCACGGGAAGTACCCAGATGAGCCACTGATTTGAAGAGTAGGATTTTGTTTTCAATGGGTAAGGTGTAAGGTATTTTGAAAACCAGTCTTACATAATTAAGGTAACAAAACAAGTTTAGTGACTTTGCATAGTTTTAGATGACTGCTTAAATTATATTTTATGGTAGTTGATACACTCAAGTTTCTCTTAATTAAATGACTAGAGAGTCTCTTAATTAAATGTCTCAGATCTTTTAAATAAAAAATAGAAAATTCTATATTCAATTTGTGAAATATTTAAATGTTTGATGTATTTCATTTAGACCTTGCCTTCATCAGATCTTTAGAATCTGAAACAAGACAAATCTGAAGAAGAAAATTCCTTCTTTACAATATTTATAGTTATTGGTAGTTGCCTGCTGGCTGAGGTTGGATGAGGGCATTCAGGTTTCCTGGAGCTGGAGGTAGCTGCGAGCTGCCTGATCTGTATGGCTGTACTAGGGTCCTCTGGAACAAGTGCTCTTAACTAAGCCAGCTAACCCCCCCCACCCCCACCCCAGACCTGAGGTAGCCATTCTTCTGGCTGCCTAGTATTACCAGTGTAAATGAGCTTTCTAATTAAACCTCTGAACCTGACTGGAAAGGCCTTCAGAATGTGGTCCCACAATCCTTAATGTGTTAGGAAGTACAGAGCCTTGTCTGAGCTGGCCCTGTTGGTTGCTTCCTTTTCGATAGACTGTGTGCTTCCAGGTAGCCAGGTCATCATTAGCTAAACTCTTTGTGAACTTCTTCCCACATGGACTCTTTCCATGTGCCCACAATATTCTGTCTCCACTGCAGTGTCTTCTGAGCTGCTGCTTTTCTCTGGTTCTTTGCTTCCCCAAATAGGCTGTAATCTCTTTGAGAGTTAGCCTTGTTCACCTGCGTGTTCCACACTCTGTTGGCATATAGTTGGTGTTGAGTAAGTCAATGTAAATGACTGGCAGTTTTACACTGACTTAATACTTTCCCAGCCTTACCCTAGTGTTTCATTTTTGCCCTACCTATTCAAACTAGATTATTTTGTTCCTTGAGCACTGTACATTTTTGTGGTACTTTGTGGTTGTGTGTTTTTGTTACTTGGGGATTAGTTTTTCTGAGCTTTAGTTTCCAGTACCATGTGAACAGCTGTTAAGTATATTACTCTTCGAACCTCCCAGGTCCTACTCTTGAAGTACCATTGTAATTGTGTTATTGAAAGGATAGGCCATTAAGAGAAAGACCTGGATTTGTCTTTTGGCTCTGTCATCTGTCAGTTGCCTGACCCTGGCCCCGTCTATTGCTTCCTTGTCAATGGACTATGTGCTTCCAGGACCAACAGACATTGAAGAGTACACACACCTAAGATCTTGAGAGCAGAGATACTGCCTACTTCTGCATTAAAAAAACAATAATCAGAAATGCAGTAAAATACTTCTAAATGTTATCAGTTACAGTCTAATGAAGAAGTAAAATTACAAGTTATTTTATGTGCTATAAATATAAAAGGAGTCAAAGGTAGTGAAGTAGAGAAAGAGTGGTAGGGACAATTACTGCTTGGGGTGGTAACATTTGAAGGGAGATGAGGAGCTTTGAAGCAGGGGAGCAATCTAGTAAGGTCCTTGAGGCTGCAAGGATTGGAGTGTTCAGGGAGCCAGGAGAGTGTCACTGAAGTGAAGTGATGGACTGAGGAAGCAGGCAGGTGGGTCAGATTGTATCAAGCCAGCAAGGAATGTGTATTTAAGAGTACTGAGGCTGCACGCCTTTAATCCCAGCATTTGGGAGGCAGAAGTAGGTGGATTTCTGAGTTCGAGGCCAGCCTGGTGTACAGAGTGAGTTCCAGGACAGCCAGGGTTATACAGAGAAACCCTGTCTCAAAAAACTGGGGGGTGGGGGGTGGGGAGTGGGGGGGCGGGAGGAGAAGAGTACTGAGAAAACTCAGGTTTACTTACCAAGATAACAATCCACTGACTTTTAAAGGTCATTTTAGTTGTTTGGAGACTTGATTATTTTTTTATAATCTGTGTTAGCTAATTATCTGAATTAAAGAGCTGGCAGTAAAGATGAAGAGAAGTAGAGGATTTGAGGTATATCTTGGATACATAATAACAGATCTTGCTGACGGGTTAGATTGAGAGGCAGGGAAAGGGAGGAATAGGATTTCTGGCTACAATGACTGGGCTGTGTTGCCACATGTCAAGCTGAAAAAGACTGGAGAAGGTGTGCTGAGCCAGGATGGCAGTAAAAGTTAGAGCTCTGATGTGCCTGTGTTGAGATAATCTATAAAGTCAGAGGCAGAAAGAAAACCAGAGGTATACAGTGCCAGAAGCTAGATGGGGGCAAGCGGTGCATGCTTGCTTGAGTTGGAGAGAGCTGGTTCAAGAGGGAATGGTAACATTAGAAGTGAGAAGATGGTAGGCTGGATTCTTGAATTCTCAAGGGAGGAAAGTTAATGTGCAAGCTTGATGGAGGGAATATAAAGTAGTTTTGGCTTTGGTGGTTTCTGCTGTCCTTTGTGAAAGGTGAGGTGAAACCCTGGGTAAATGCAGGTATATCTGCTGTGTGTGGCAGATCAGAGTTCTAGAAATGGGTTCAGACATCTGAGGAGGGAGAAAGAAGAGCTGCTGCCAACTGCTTGCTGTTAGCTCCTGATTGCTGTTCAAGGAGATCCTAGGGGAGTACTAAAGCAATTGACTGATGTGCTTTGGTTCTTTTGGATTTTGTTTTTGTTTTTTGTTTTCGAGACAGGGTTTCTCTGTATAGCCCTGGCTGTCCTGGAATTCACCCTGTAGACTAGGCTGGCCTCAAACTCAGAGAGCCACCTGCCTCTGTTTCCCAAGAGCTGGGATTAAAGGAGTGTGGGCTACCACTTCCCTTGGGGGCACTTTGGTTCTTAAATATAAGCTTTTTTTGATGACACTTTACATAAGTACAAATAGAAAGGTACTCAAATCATGTGTAGGCCTTGAGTTTTCTTAAAGTGAACCCCCTGTTGTAACCAGTCCCTTGGGTTAAGAACATCACCAGAACAAGAAACCCTTTTTCCTCATCTTAATTCCCACTCCCCACAGGAGGCACCTCTTGCCTTTGAATGCCACAGATGGAATTTACTTGTTTCTGAGCTTTCTATGAATGGATTAACTCTCCATGGGCTCTTCCCATCTGTTTCTTGTGGAATTTGTTCCTGACAAGGTCACCAGCCATGACATTGCATCCCAGTACTTTTGTGTGTGTGTGTGTGTGTGAGAGAGAGAGAGAGAGAGACAGAGAGAGAGAGAGAGAGACAGAGACAGAGACAGAGACAGAGACAGCCCGACAGCACGCAGGCGGGGACGGGCTTTGCTTTAAGTCAACAGAAACTGCAGTTTGATAATGCTGATGAAATCTGACCAAGTGATTCTGTTTGGCAAAGATTTTTCATTAAGTTCAACATATTGAACTTATTTGTATTTTTATTTGTACATTTTTTTGTTTGTTTTGAACAGAGGTTTTGTTACATGAACCAGAAGGAGAAAAAAAAATCTGTATAAACAGAGACTGACTGCCAGTGAGAAATATTTCCTTTTCTCCTTTCCCCTCTCCTCTTTCCTTTTTGGTTTTCTGTGAGAGGTTCTCTTTGTAGCTGGAACTCCTGGAACTGGAGTTATAGGCAGCTGTGAGAAGCCATGTAGTGCTGGGAACCAAACCTTTGTAGGAGCAGTAAGCTATAGGCAGTTGTGAGAAGCCATGTGGTGCTGGGAACCAAACCTTTGTAGGAGCAGTAAGCTATAGGCAGTTGTGAGAAGCCATGTGGTGCTGGGAACCAAACCTTTGCAGGAGCAGTAAGCTATAGGCAGTTGTGAGAAGCCATGTAGTGCTGGGAACCAAACCTTTGCAGGAGCAGTAAGTGTTCTTAAGCACCAGGCCATCTTTTCACTCCCAGTTTATAGAAGGTTTTCTCATTTACAACATTTACTTATTTCCTAATTATGTGTCTGAGTGGGGGTTTATGGATGAGTATGCTGTGTCCTCGGAAGCCAGAGGAAGATGTTGGATCTCCTGTAGCTGGAGTTACAGGCTGTTGTGTGCTGCCCAGTGTGGGTACTGGGAGCTGAACTCAGATCCTCTGCAGGACCAGACATGCTCTTAACCACTGAGCCATCTCTTCAGCTCCTGCCATAAATATTTTAAATTTAATTTTTTCCTATGACTGAAATAGGCATTTTCCCTTTACATGATTGATATCTGTTAGTAATTGTTGAACAGCTATATCAAAAGGAGTTGTGCTTATAAATTTTGATATCATATAACTTGACTGTTATTTGTGATTGTAGGTTCATTTGCCCCATGTCCTGTGCTGATTCTATTCTGTACCGTTCCTCCCTCTGCTTATTAGTATTCTTGTTGCTATTTTGTGGCACTGGGGATCAAGTCTAGAGCCTAAGACATGTTAGATAAGTGTGCTTTACCCTTGAGCTATGTCCCCAGATACCTGGCATTTTAGCAGTTTATTCTTACATGGATAATATATGATAGTCTTATGCACCACAGTACTCTGTTATCTGGACCACATTTAAGCCACTGTCTTAAGGAAGAGCTGTTTTTAGCTTATGCCTTTCTATACATGGAATTGTTGGCAGTTGTGTTCATATACCTTTGCCAACATGTGAATTAGTAGAAAGACCCTTGGTAGACAATGTGCTGGATCACAGAGATATACACTTACTATTGTGGTATAATAGTAAGTCTATTTTTTTATACTTTTACATTAAGTATTCTCCAAGGATACTTCCCCACATTTTTGCCAGGAGTTAAGACTGAAATCTTTGAAAACTAATTTTCTATATGTTACTTCCTTGCTTTTTTGAACTTTCCCTTTGGTTGAAAAAGTTTTGTATTTAGTGTAAAATTCACAAGTTTTTTGTGTTTTGTTTGTTTGTTTGTGAGTCAGGGTCTGGCTGTGTAGCCCAGATTGGAATTCACTGTGTAGTCCTGTCTGGTTAACTTACAGCAACCCTCCTGTGTCTGCCACCCAAGCACGGAGACGGCAGGTGTGAGCCACTATGCCTAGCTTCTGCAAGATTCTTGTTTTATTGTGTTAGGGTTGGAACATAGGACCTCTCAAGTGCCAGGCAAATGTTCTGTCACTCAGCTTTACAGAAGCTGCCTCACAGCCCTCTCAAGGGTTATAATTTTTAGTATTTGGTGTTTTGCCTGCATGTACCAGATGCATGCCTAGTACCTGAGGAGACCATAAGAGGGCATTGCATCCTCTGGACCCGGAGTTACAGACAGATGTGAGCTGCTGTGTAGGTACTGGGAACTTAACCCAGCTCAGGAAGAACAGCCAGGGTGCTCTTAACCCTGGGCCAGCTACAAGTTTTTAAAGGACAACTCCCTTCTTGCTTTTCTGGGACTATTAGCTGACTATTTTTATGCTTATCTCTGTCTGTTGGTTTCCTGCTGTGGATGGACCTCCCCACTGCTACATTTACTCTTCCCAGGTCTGTGTGTGCCTCAGCCTGTGGAGACTGGTAGCTTATAATTAACCTAGTAAAAGATGGAGTTACCATTTCCCCCATCCTATCTAAGTCCTATTTCTTACAGCTAGAACTCCTTTGTTTTATGCTTTGCTTTGTTTTCCGTGCTTTGCTGTAGCTGTCACCCTTGCTACTTTTCTAAATGTTCAAGTCACTTGTAGGCTGCGGGTAGGTCACTGCCTTCCCTAGCCTAAGTTGTCCTTCTTAAAACTCTCTTTAAAACTGCACTGAATTTATTTTAATGCTGTTTACTGCCGTCCCTGTTCCTTCTTACTTCATTGCCTTAACTGAAGAGCTTGTCCAGTTTCCAGAGAACACATAGAGATGAGGTAGTATTTCAAGACCTTGCATCATTAGTTCTGTCACTCAGCTTTGCTCTCAACAGAGTTTGATTTGAATAGATGAGTCTTCAAGAATTTAAAAAACAATACCATATTGCTTTGTCATTGGATGTTGCTGTTCAAAAGTGCAGTGCTTCTGTGTTTCCTACTTAGCCATCCAAGAAATGTTTATTGAGGTTATGCTGTGTGTACCAAGTATTTTAAGTATTTGAGGTACATCATGAGCTAGACAGATTTCACCTTCCAGGTAAGGGTGAATGGTCCTGGAACAATAAACATAAGTAAATTGTATAGTATGTACAAAGTAATAATAGTCTAAGGAATAGACACTAGAGAGTGCTGGGAAGTGAGGAAAGAAGAGGGTTAAGACATTTAAAGGTTTTAGGAGTGCACAAAAGAGGGGCTAGTAGTCAGGGCACAGGTTGAGTGTTTTTGGTTAAAAATATTTTTTTATTACATTTTAATGTGTGTATGATATGTATGGGGTGTGTTCACATGTCCATGTGGCATGACAATGTGTATGGAAGTTAGAAGACACCTCACAGAAATTGGTTCTTTTTTTTTTTTTTTTTTTTTTTTTTTAAGAACTGTATGTATATGCATTGGTATTTGACTTCATGTATGTTGTGTGAGGATGTTGGATCCCCTGGAATTGCAGACAGTTGTGAGCTGCCATGTGGGTGCTGGGAATTGAACCTAGGTCCTCAGGAAGAGCAGCAAGTGCGCTTAACCGCTGAGCCATCTCTCCAGCTCCCTTGAATGAGGGTCTTACTGTGTCACCTCTCAGGTTGCAGACATGCTCCACCATGCTCAGATTACTGTTACAATTCAAAATAGAGAAACAAGGCGGGTTTTATTGAAGAAGTAATGTATGTACGAAGATTTGAAGGAGTCAAGAAGTTAGCCATGTGAAAAGTGTTGAAGACAAGGTCCAATAGAACAACCTAGCCTTGTCTTGGAAGAGTAGGGAGAAAGAAGAGATCGATACAGAATATTGCAGCCACATCATCATACTGGCCATTTATAGGATTTTAGTTTTCATTATTATATGAGCAGCCAGGGGAGGGTGTGGAGCAAAGGAATGAGATAATGTAATATAAAGTTGAATTGGACTAAGCTTGCTGTGCTTAGGACATATTAGTGCTTGTAAGTGTGGGAGACAGATATGAAAAGAGAGGAAGATTGAATTAGGAAAATATTGTAATCAATCTAATAGGGGAGAAGATGCTGTCTTAGGCCAGATGATACTCTAAAGATGCTGAGGAATGGTTAGATTTATACATTTTTTTTTTTAAGGAGGGAAAATAAGATGATTGTTTGTGTGCTGAAATTACAGGCAGATTTTTTGTTGTTGTTTTAATTTGGACTAGAGAAACTTTTTAAAAATTATTTTAAAAAATTATAATTAACATACTTTTTCCCTTTTCCTCCTTCTGTCCTCCTATGCACTCCCGACTTGCTCTCACAAACTCATGGCCTCTTTTTCTTTGTTATGTGTATTAAATGATACATAGATAAAACATGCTCAGTTTGTATAATGCTAACTATGTATATTATGTGATCTCCGAGTTGACCGCTTGGTATTGGAACTCAGGGGAGGGTTCTTCCCTAGAGACAACCAGTTTTTTTCTTCTCTCAGCTTCCTGATTTGCTTCTAGTTCTTTTTGTAGGATTGAGGCTTCCTGTGAATTTTCGCACTTCATGTTAGCAGGTCCACCAGTGGTGTAATTGTTTAGGTCTTGTTTAGGTAGCCTTGTTTATAAGAGAGTCAACATGCCCAAAAAAAAGAAAAAAAAAAAAAGAGAGAGTCAACATGGGTTTAGTTTCTGACATTTCCAGGAGACAGTTTCACAGCAAACTGACAAACTTCTGTTTTTCTCTGTCTTGTTTTTTGTTTGTTTGTTTGTTTTGTTTGTGACAGGGTTTCTCTATGTAACAGTTCTAGCTGTCCTGGAACTCACTTTGTAATCCAGGCTAGCCTTTGAACTCACAGAAATCTACCCACCTCTGCCTTCCAGTTGCTGGGATTAAAAGTGTACCACTACTCTCAGATTCTCTGTCTCTGAACAGTCTTTCCACTTTCTCTTCCCTCTCACACAGTGATGGCTCTAAGCCTGAACTGTAGGGTGCAGGATCTCTTCCCTCTCACACAGTGATGGCTCTAAGCCTGAACTGTAGGGTGCAGGATCTCTTCCCTCTCACACAGTGATGGCTCTAAGCCTGAACCACAGGGTGCAGGATCTCTTCCCTCTCACACAGTGATGGCTCTAAGCCTGAACTGTAGGGTGCAGGATCTCTTCCCTCTCACACAGTGATGGCTCTAAGCCTGAACCACAGGGTGCAGGATCTCTTCCCTCTCACANCTAGCCTTTGAACTCACAGAAATCTACCCACCTCTGCCTTCCAGTTGCTGGGATTAAAAGTGTACCACTACTCTCAGATTCTCTGTCTCTGAACAGTCTTTCCACTTTCTCTTCCCTCTCACACAGTGATGGCTCTAAGCCTGAACTGTAGGGTGCAGGATCTCTTCCCTCTCACACAGTGATGGCTCTAAGCCTGAACCATAGGGTGCAGGATCTCTTCCCTCTCACATAGTGATGGCTCTAAGCCTGAACCAGAGGGTGCAGGATCTCTTCCCTCTCACACAGTGATGGCTCTAAGCCTGAACCATAGGGTGCAGGATCTCTTCCCTCTCACAAAGTGATGGCTCTAAGCCTGAAGCATAGGGTGCAGGAATTTTGTTGTAGATGGTGTCAGTTGGGACTGGCACCACACAGTCTCTTGTTCTCTGCATTTTGATTGGCTTTAGTTCTTTGTAATGGTCTGTTAGGAAGAGAATTTCCTTTGATGAGGGGGTGAGAACACTTAACTGTGTATATAAGGATAAATATTTAGACTGTAGTTAGGAATTATGTTGGTGTGGCAAGGTGGTGGCTGTAGGTTTTTCCTCCAAGATCCCTGACTTCACTAGTCCTAGGTAATTGGCTAGGTTTCCGGTACCAGACAAGCTTGCTTTCTTATTGGGTAGACTTCATGTCCAGTTAGAAAGCTATTGGTTACCGCCAAGATAGTCGTGCCACTGCACTCTTGTGGTTACTGTGGGTCATAGGTGTCATAGCTGGGTAGGAGTATTGGATGCTTTCATCCTTTGGAAGCTTGCATGGGCACCTTGTGGTACCAAGAAAGCTAGTCCTCAGAGAGGAGGCTTTCAGGTTAGATCCAGTTTAGGGTTTCTGGGTTCTGTGTCCAAAGTACATGGCATCTTCAACAATAGGAACTTACCTTCTGCCTCTGGGAGGCAAGCAAGGGCAATAGCAACACCTGTCATGTTTTGGGGGTCTGTTGAGTAGCCCCGGCCAACTCAGAATAAGGTTTCTTTTGCATGCTGTTGGGTTTTTTGTTAGCTGCACTATGTCTTATAGGGAAGCATTGTCAGTCCAGAAGGAAAATTTTCATTTAAACCATATATGTATATTTTATGCATAGATTTATATGTATGTGTGTAGTTTTGGGTAGATAGATAGTAAATGATTCCTTATTACTTTTCCAGACAGCCTTCCTGTTATTCTGTCCTCCTTTTGTGGTTTATCTCTCTCCTCCTGGGCGTGTTCGCTCCCTGCATCTCCCCAGCCCCCAACCCCCACCCCATTTTCCCGTATCTTCCACCAATTCCTTGTAATCTGCTATTCCTCTCTGTTGCTCTTCCTCCTCTCCAGAGTCCCTTTTACTTTCCTGGTTTCTGATTCACTCCAGGTTTTATTTATACTCAATCTGAAGACTTGAACCCAGGATCCTCAGATGAGAGAGAACAAGCTTGCAATGTTTGTCTTTCTGAGTCTGAGTTATCTCATTCAGTGATCTTTTCTAATCCATCCATTTACCTGGCTAGACTCTGGTAAAGGCTGTACCTAGAGAAAATTTTTAAAGAATCAGTCAAGTTACCAGTGTAAGAAAAGCCTGTGGGCAACTCTGAAGTGCAGGCATTTGGAGAGAAAATCAGTAATCACACATCACTGAGAAGGATGGGTGAGCTAGCAACCACCACAGTTAGTGAATAAAGTTTACAAGACAGGAGGCTGATCTGTAAACTTCCTCATATGTTGGTGATGGTTCAAACTTGCAAACAAAATGTACTAAAATTGTATTTCAGTATATTCAGTATGCTAAATTTATTTCTTAAGGCACTTGTGGAATGCATGCAGTCTGGTCAGAATGCAGATAGATTGTTCTGGAGGTCAGAATACCCAGCTGGGGATAGATAGAGTTTCGTTGGTAGTGTTTTTATCTAACATGAATGGAAATGAAGCTCTGGGTTTGATCCACGGTATTTCATAAACTGACCATGGTAGCAAAGAGGACCAAGGGTTCAAGATCATCCTAGTGAGTTAGAGACTAGTGTAGGCGACATGAGCCTGTTTCTTTTTTTCTTTTTAAGATTTATTTAATATATGTGAGTACACTGTAACTGTCTTTAGACACACCAAAAGAGGGCATGGGATCCCATTACAGATGGTTGTGAGCCACCATGTGCTTGCTGGGAACTGAACTCAGGACCTCTGGAAGAACAGTCAGTGCTCTTAACTGCTGACCAATCTCTCTCCTGCCCCAAAAGCCTGTTTCCAAGACAAAATGAACACAAAGTTTTATTCAGAGAGCTAAATGCCCGGTCCAGTTTGCCTCATTGAACCCGGAGAAATGTTTCAAATTATGGTGTTTCTTTGGATTTGGGGATATTTGCATAGACTTTACGAGTAATGGCCCAAAATTAAAAAAAAAAATTAAGTGTCATATCTTTGGATTTCAGATTTACTGATGCTTTACGTGTGTGTCTAGACATTCTTGTAAAAATAAAGAGTCCTACAAACAGCCTGTTGGGGGCTAAAGAATGCCTAAAATCAACATATATTGCATTTCATTTGTTTGACTAAATAAAACAAACCACAGTGCAGAGATTACGTAGCCTAAGTAGAAAAGGCAAGATCTTCAAATAGTGGGACTTAGTTGTTTGATTTTTTTTTTTTTTTTTTTTTTTTGTTTTTCGAGACAGGGTTTCTCTGTGTAGCCCTGGCTGTCCTGGAACTCACTTTGTAGACCAGGCTGGCCTCGAACTCAGAAATCCACCTGCCTTTGCCTCCCGAGTGCTGGGATTAAAGGCGTGCACCACCACGCCTGGCTTTTTGACCTTTTTTAAAGCTTTCTTGGGACACTGAATGTAGTAGAAAAGCTGTACCACATTTATTTTTCTTGGTAAATGGGAAAGGGAAACATTTATTATTATATTTTCCGATATCCGTCATTTTAGCTTCTGAAGTTTCATTTATCTGTGACTAACTGCCCCAAAATACATGGAAAATTCCAGAGAGAATACATAAATTTCCCATTTCTATGATGGAATCACTTACTTTCCTACTTGAGTCATGAATCCCTCTCCTCTAGTTTGTCTATGCTGTATGTGCTACCGATACCTACCCTGTAGTCAGTCAGTAGCCACCTAAGCTGTGCCATCAACAGAAGATAGACTGGTGTGGCACTATAGTGAGGGTCTGAATAATCCTGGTTTTACTTAAAGAGGGGGCTGGAGAGAGAGCTCAGCAGTTAAGAGCATTGGCTTCCCTTCCATACATAGGACTCAGGTTTGGGGCCCAGCACCCACATGGTGGTGGCTCACGGCTGTTACTCCACCAGTCACAGGGTATTTGAACCTCTCTTCTGGCTTCCGCAGACACCAGCCACACATGGTGCACAGGCATACACAGAAGCAAAAACATTTATACATATAGAATTTTAAGAGAAAGAAAACTTAAACAAGTAGTTCAGAAATGTAAGATTATTAATACTAACAATTAATATCTAAGAGTAGGTAGAAACTTTTCTTTAAATGAAAAGGTCAAGTTCTTGATTTAATAGGGAAGAAAAGTTCTCAGAGAACACATGGAGTAAATTATTGGTAATTGGTAGTCTAAGTGTGCCTAATTTTAAATTAAACTTTGTCATTTCCAAATCACAGTGTGTATAGGGTGTAACACTATCCACAATTCCTGGCATCAACTAGGTCTTAGACTTGCTTATGAATAAAGAAGGAAAATTATTGTATTGGAATAGTAAAGAATTTTGTTCAGGGGATGCTAATACTTCATTTTAATTGCGTGTGCTGTCTAGGAGAACCGACTGCAGTGAAATCCGAGATTTGCAGTGTTCCACCTACGTTGAGAACCCAGCACTGCTGGCAGTCATTTAGTTATTCCTTGGTTTGGTGTACTGTTAAGAGAATATACTGAGCTAATGACAGACACTTTTCCTTTGGCTGAAGAAAGACAGTAGCAAGAGGTTTAGAGGATTTACAATGATGATGTAACATTTAGCAGGCTTGTTTCTGTCTGCTGTGCCCTCTTTGGTAGGTTGGGTTTTGTTGTTCTTGAGATATGGACTCTGTAGCTCTAGCTGGCTGAGAATTCAGAGACTCTACCTCTGCCTGTTGGGATTAAAGGCACACCTTATCATGCCTGGTTTACAGTGCCCTCTTGATTTGTCAAAACCCTTCTTTGTCCTTTTCACCTATCCTCCTGCTTCTTTTACATCATGGAAAATGGAGAAGGCTATTTTCTTTGTCCTCTCTAGGCTGACTATATGGATACTCTTTGTTCTGTTGATAGAGAGGAAGTTCATTATTTCCCAAGGCACAGCACCTTGTGCATAGACGGGCATGCACATGCAGCAAGCACTGTGTTGCCACTGAGTGACAGCCTCTCTCTCTCTGTGTGTGTGTGTGTGTGTGTGTGTGTGTGTGTGTGTGTGTGTGTGTGTTAAGTTTTTGAGATAGGATCTCACTAAGTTGCCCAGCCTGGCCCTGAATTCACTTTTACTTGTACTCAGCTTTGCATGTATCTGGGATTACTGGCCAGACCACCAGGCCCGAGTACATAGGGGAAGTTCTTTCTTCTGACAAACTGGTTCTTGTTTGAATTAAAAGTCTCCCTTCTTCACCTTATTAAAGATGTTACTTGCTCTGTTTCTTGGGATCTCCTTCCCTGTTTTGTTTACTGGACTCTTTAATGCTTATTGCGTTCTGGTATCTTCTACTTAAAGACTAGAGTGAAACCTCCATGCACTCGACTCTCTTTATGAGCTTCTGCTTAAGTGATGCTCTCAAACCACACCCTCTTCATCCTTCTGGGTGACTCTTATCAAGTTGTATCCAAGTCCGCTTTTGTGGAGTCCCTCTCTGGGTGGCCTGGATCATGGCTGTGTGGTTACTATTTCCTTACAATATGATTACTGCCTTGCTAAATCGAGTAGGGGAAAACACCCCTTTTCTGCTTTCCTCTTAAGAATCTTAGCCTTAGATAGGCATGGGTTTTATACATATCAAGCTCTCCAGCCAGCAACAGTTGGGTGTCCTGTAATTCAGTTCTATACTCTCTCCTGGAAGTTTGACCCTACAGGTTAAGTTCTGAGTTTAGAGGTTCACTCAAAAATTGTAGTTTACACATCTGACCAACAATATGCTGTGCCTGGATATAAAATAGGCTTTATAAGACTTCTTTCTCTGAGTTGATAGCTAGGGTGGCTCACAGAACTCTGGGACATACTTTGCTGATGTCCATTTGTTGTAAATATCATAAATAACATCTGGTGAGCATCCAGGAAGAAGAAATGAATAAAGCACGTTAGAAGGGAAGGTTCTGTGACTTCCTCTTGTATATCCCCTGCAGACCTTTCAGCATAGCCCTCTTTCTGGAAACTAAGCCCTGCACTTGTGGGATTTTTGTGGGAGCTTCATTATTTCAACATGGCGATTAAATCATTGGCCTTTGCAATCAATCCTACCTTTAGCCAGCTCCCTTCTTTGAAAGGTCAAGTTTTTGAATGACAGAGCTGTATTCTTGGCCACTAGCTCTGTCTTGTACCTAAACTGTTAACACCCAGCTTTCAGCCATTCATTAGCATGCAAAGATTTCCGGGACTTTGGCACTACTTTCTTCCCTCTCCAAAGTGCTGATTAGGGCTTGTATCTCTGTGCTGGGTTTAGACATTCATTTCTTGTTAATTATTTGATTAATTACTTCAATAGTAGTTTTCTTTCTTTCTTTCTTTTTTTTTAATTTTTTTTATTTTTTTTATTTTTCGAGACAGGGTTTCTCTGTATAGCCTTGGCTGTCCTGGAACTCACTTTTAGACCAGGCTGGCCTCGAACTCAGAAATCCACCTGCCTCTGCCTCCCGAGTGCTGGGATTAAAGGCATGTGCCACCACGCCTGGCAATAGTAGTTTTCTTAAAGGTTCCTTCCATCATTATTGTTTGAGGTTTTGCATATAGTTAAATAAAACTGATTATTATTTTAATACTTTTTGAAAAAATGGGAATAATTTGAGTTCCTTGAAGAATTTAAGGAAGATAATTTATCCTAACAATGATATACACTTGAATTTTTATATGTCTTTTTTACTTTGGCTTCTCTGGCACTGCCTTTTGTTAATAACTTGATGTTCCCCTTTCAACTTTTATTCTTAGTTATGGCCTCCATGTTGTAGCTTCCATGTGAACAGAGTACTGGCTTTACTTAGGAGTTTGTGAAAAATACAGATGGCCTAGTGGTGGAACACTAATTTCTCTGGAATATTTGAGGCTTCTGTGTTACTAGACTCAGGGTTTATAGCATAAGACCCCATTGAGCAAGATTTGGTCATCCATCTTCAATAAATGAATGAAAAGAGCCAACTTAGTAATAAAAGCATAGAAGGGAATTAATTTGTTCACTGTAGCCACTTTGGGAAGAGAGACAAAAATAGCTGACACCTCTCCCCAACTAGAATTTCAAGGGATGGGGAGAGATACACCTAATTAAGCACTGTGACCAAGGTATTACCCTAACATTGTCTGTAGTCCCTGCCTTTCCTGCAAGGTCATTTGACAAGTTATAAAACTTCTGTTGGAGACAAGATCCTCCTCTTGTCCCTCAATGCCTCAGGCAATTCATTTCTTGGGAATAGTTTCAATAAGAGAGAGGCAAGGCTGGCTATAATTGGGCTAGATCTTTAGCCATACAACATATGAAACCAAATGAGGGGCTGGAGAGATGATGGCTCAGCAGTTAAGAGCATTGACTGCTCTTCCAGAGTTCCTGAGTTCAATTCCCAGCAACCACATGGTGACTCACAAACATCCGTAATGAGATCTGACGCCCTCTTCTTGTGCATCTGAAGACAGCTACAGTGTACTTAGATATAATAATAAATAAATCCTTTTTTTTTTTTTGAGACAGGGTTTCTCTGTATAGCCCTGGCTGTCCTGGAACTCACTTTGTAGACCAGGCTGGCCTCGAACTCAGAAATCCACCTGCCTCTGCCTCCCGAGTGCTGGGACTAAAGGCGTGCGCCACCACGCCCGGCTTAAAAGTTTTTTTTTTTTTTAAATATTTGTTTATTATATTTGTGGGTGCACTGTTACTGTCTTCAGACACACCAGAAGAGGGCACCAAATCCATTACAGATGGTTGTGAGCCACCATGTGGTTGCTGCGAATTGAACTGAGGACCTCTGGAAGAGCAGTCAGTGCTCTTAACCTCTGAGCCATCTCTCCAGCCCAAGATTTATTTATTTATTTATTTATTTATTTATTTATTTATTTATTTATTTATTTATTCTCCCTTGTTCTGGTCAAGCCTGCTCGCTCCGGCCGGCTCTGCTTGCTCCGGCTGTCCCTGTTCTAAGTGCTTGCTCCGGACAGCCCCGCTGGCTCCGGTTGGTCTCTCCAGTCCAAGGATTCGTTTTTATTATTATTCTTCATAAGTACACTGTAGCTGACTTCAGACGCACCAGAGGAGGGCGTCAGATCTCATTACGGGTGGTTGTAAGCCACCATGTGGTTGCTGGGATTTGAACTCATCACCTTCAGAAGAGCAGTCGGGTGCTCTTACCCGCTGAGCCATCTCACCAGACCCTATTTATTTTATTTTTTAAAGATCTATTTTTAAAAATAAGAGTTGAATCCAGCCAGGTAATTCTTTAAAAACAAGAGTTGAATCCAGCTAGGCAGTGATAGCACACGCCTTTAAAGTTAGGGGGCTCTCTGTGAGTTCCAGGATAGCCAGCGCTATACAGAGAAACCCTGTTTTGAAAAAACAAAACAATTGAATCTAAGTTACTTATACAGTATATTCTAATCAAGAGTTGGATCACATACATAGTAAATTGTAGCAGAAGCATTGAGAGATGGAAGATGCCTAAGAGTGTGAGTGGAGGAAGGGTAGAGCAGAGTGAGTTTAGATGGAAGCCATTCAGGGGGATTATTGATTTGTGCCGTGGCAGTTGGAAATCAAGTATGGCAAATTTTGCCATTGATCTATACTGAGGCCAAGCTGTTTATAGTTTGAGAAGGAGGCAGAGAGGGCACCCCCCCCCAAAAAAAAAACCCAAAATACACTGAAGGGATTTTTTATAAGCTCCAAAAGGAGCTGATAGAGAGCTCATAGTGGCCCAGATGAGCTTGGGCTTAGAGAAGCAACTAGAGTTCTGTCCAAGGGAGGAGCCTACTAGTAGGCTTAAGGAAGAAATAGAGTAGGCAGCTGAGAGGGGGGATGAAACTTTCAGGGGGCAGCTGGGAGCAGAAGCTGCAGAGAAATATCTTAGTAGGTCTGCAGTTCCTGGGGGAGGCAAGAGAAAGCTAACTGAGCTGAGGTGGATGGAGTGTCTTTGTGACAAGAATTTCTATCCAGGGTGAACCCAAACTGAATGGAAAAAAATAAAAAAGGAAGGACATGACTGCTCCTAGGTGTGGAGGTGGAGGTTTGTAGACATGAGGGAGAGCATAGCCAGAGGCAGGGACATCTGGGAGAGTCCAGAGTGGACATGGCCCTGAGCCAGGCCAGAGGGGAGAGGGGAGGGCTGGAAGAGTAAAGGGTAAATAAACTAATAATTGGACCTAGTTATCAAAATAGCTGGATTAAATAGAGAAGGGGAACTAGGAGAAGGGCAGCCAAGCCTCTGAGCTAGAGGAGTTTAGAGTCAGGCAAAACATACACATTAACAAATTATATTAACTGGAGAGATAGCTCTCTTGGTATATATCTAGTGCTTGCTTAGTTTTTCAAAAGGTACCACATAAAACTAGGTGTGGGAGCAATCTCAGTATTCACTGGGAACACTGGTGAGCACTGGAACGTTAGAAGTTTGGGTCATCTTTAGGTTCAGAGGTCAGTGGCAGTCTGGGATTAATGAGTGAGCCCTGCATCGACAGACAGACAAAACACACCCCCAAACAAAAAACCTAGCAGTGGCTACATACTCTGAAAATAGTAAAACAAAATTAAAAGGTGTTAATACTATTTTTTTTTTTCTGTTTAGCTTTTTGCCAAAATGGGCTTGAGATGTACAATTTAGAAAGTCCAGGATGTATTTCTGTTCTTAAAGATGTTCAGTGTAATCTAGTATTAAAGTAAGATGAAAATTATTGAACACAATAAAGGTGGGCAAGTGGATGGGGTTGAAGTTGCAGAAAGTAGGTAAAACCCATTTTATTGGAGCCCTCACTGCCTGCCAGTGTTTGGTTGTGTTGAAGGTTGTCCCTAAGCATCATGTAATACCAGCTTAAACCTTTGAAGCTCTCCTGACACCGTCTATGTCTGAGGTGCACAGGACTTTATGGGGCAAGGGTAATAAGGTTTGTTTAAAAACAAGGCAAGCTATTCTAGTTTAATGAGGCCAGTTAAGAAAGGTTTCCCAGAGTGGGATGAGGGTTACAGTCTCAATTTGGAGGTAGAAGTAAAGTTTTATGTGTTCTGAGTCTCACTGCATTGGAAGGGGGCGTTTGAAATAGGCTGGCATACAAGCAGCAGAGTTAGAGTTGAGGAAAATGGTAGTTGAGGCCTGGAAGTATTGAGTTTGGGGAGAATGTTTTTCACTTCATGCAAACGAGAATTCTCAAGACAAAGACCTTGCCTGGCTGTGTACTTGCCTTCATCCCTGAATGTATGTTTCCTACCCTGGAGCCTTAAGAAAGCACTGAAATTGTGACCTCCAGAAACATATTCTACTTAGACTCAACTGCTGCCAAGTGTACAGGCTTCTTGTTGCTGGTAGCGCCAGGCAGAGCAGCTCAGATGGGTTGTAGGGCGGGGCTTAAGGCGAAGTCCGCCCTCTCGCTCGGCCCTGCCCTAGCGCCTGCCAGGTGTTGAAGCCTAAGCAGCAGGACACAGGAGCTGCGGAGCTACAGGCCCGCTTCTGTTGGCAGAGTTAGTGGAGATCACTGGTTTCTGACCACACAGCTTAGAGTTCATGGGAAGTGTTGTGTCTCCTGGGGACACGGCACTGCTGAACTACTTTTAAGACTGAATGGAAGCGAGCAGCCTTCTGTGCTTAGGAGCCCAGGGCCAAGGAGGGTCTTCTGCCGGCTGGCCTTGGGGGTTGCAGGAACCTGAAGCCTCCATTCTCATGACCTGGAAGCCTGCACGCTTTCTGCATTCCTGGAAGGGAGTCCTGCTCACATGCTTGCCAACGGTTGGGACCAGGACCAGGAAGAGGAAAGGTATCAACATAAAAACAACTGTTTCTAAGAGAGAAACCAGACCGAGTGAACCTGTGGATTCTGGTTTAGGCTGCACCACTTTGTCTGCCTCTGTGAGGTCGGCAGTGAGGGTTCAGTGGAGCTACAGCAACTCTGATTTAAAGCAAGCTTCAGGTGTGTCACGACTTCTGCAGACTTGTCCTTGGTTTCTACTGTAGTCCTGCTTCGCGGTTGAGGCTTGTGGCTCAAGATGGAGCTGCATTCTTGGTAATGGTGTAGGAGTTTTCTGTGCCTCTGACCACATTTTGTTGCTCATGCTCAGTAGAAATTAGTGTGCTTTCTACAGTGTTTGGAAGGTAATAAAAATGTTATAACATGAACCTGAACTTGTGCTGATAAGTGCTAGAGGTATTTTGCTAGATCTAGGCACTGGTCTCGTGTTTTTTTTTGTTTTTTGTTTTTTTTCCATGAACTTGGCTATATTGTATTTAAATATAAACTGAGGTCTTTGATGTAACCAGAGCTGTTTTTGAAGAAATCACTTTTCAAATTACTGTGTTTCTTTGAGTGAGCTGCACTTAACATAGTGGTACAAAGCACCCATACACATAAAATGAAAACAAATATTTTTTAAAAGAAGAAAACCTTAAATACAATATAAAATGTATTTGGTCTCTACCTCCATCTATTTCTCCTGTCAGTCTGGCCTCAAACTCAGAAATCCATTTGCTTCTGCCTCCCAAATGTTGGAAGTTAAAGGTGCATGCAACCCTGCCCAGCTGTATTTAAGTTCTTAATACTGTTTTGTAGTTCTTTATTGTTTAGGGTCTTTTTTTGAAACTGGGTCTTACTATGTAGTCCTGCCTGGTCTGAAACTCTGTATTCAGACCAGGCTGACCTCAGACTTCCCGATTCCCACCTATTTGTGTGTCTGGAGTGCAGAGATTACAGGTGTGGACACAATGCCCGGTGTGGTTCATATTCTGTGTAGTCTACACATTTCCAGTGCTTTTAAGAACAGAAAGGTATTTTAAACACGCTATAGAACATTCTGGCAATATGGTTTACTCATTATATAACTCCAAAAAAATTAACCTTTAGCATGTAATTTTTTTATTTTAATTTATAAAAATTTTTAAAAAAATTTATTTGTATGTGGTTTTAAAACTATATTTATATATTTATTTAACTTTATTCTTTTGTTCATGATACATTTTGTGATATGTTTTACAAGTATTTGTGACATGTATACATACATATTTATAAATGTGTTATATTTGTAATTTTTCTCCTGCTTCATATTCTTGTTTTTCTTTACAGAGATGAGCCGTCAGACTGCTACAGCATTACCCACTGGAACCTCCAAGTGTCCACCATCCCAGAGGGTACCTGCCTTGACCGGCACAACTGCATCCAACAATGACTTGGCGAGTCTTTTTGAGTGTCCTGTCTGCTTTGACTATGTGTTGCCACCTATTCTTCAGTGTCAGAGTGGCCATCTTGTTTGTAGCAACTGTCGCCCCAAACTTACATGTTGTCCCACTTGCCGGGGCCCATTGGGATCCATTCGCAACTTGGCTATGGAGAAAGTGGCCAACTCAGTACTCTTCCCTTGTAAATATGCCTCTTCTGGATGTGAAATAACTCTGCCACACACCGAAAAGGCAGAGCACGAGGAGCTGTGTGAGTTCAGGCCTTACTCCTGCCCCTGCCCTGGTGCTTCCTGTAAGTGGCAGGGCTCCTTGGATGCTGTCATGCCCCACTTGATGCATCAGCACAAGTCCATTACCACCCTGCAAGGAGAAGACATCGTTTTCCTTGCTACAGACATTAACCTTCCTGGTGCTGTTGACTGGGTGATGATGCAGTCTTGTTTTGGCTTTCATTTCATGTTAGTCTTGGAGAAGCAAGAAAAATATGATGGGCATCAGCAGTTCTTTGCAATTGTACAACTGATAGGAACACGCAAGCAAGCTGAAAATTTTGCATATCGACTTGAGCTAAATGGTCATAGGCGGCGATTGACTTGGGAAGCGACTCCTCGATCTATTCATGAGGGGATTGCAACAGCCATTATGAATAGTGACTGCCTAGTGTTTGACACCAGCATTGCACAGCTTTTTGCAGAAAATGGCAATTTAGGCATCAATGTAACTATTTCCATGTGTTGAAACGGCAATCAAATATTTCTGGCCAGTGTTTAAAATTTGCATTTGACTTCACAGAGAATAAGGCACCAATCTGCTTGCCAACCTAAAACTTTCCTGGTAGGTAGAAGCTAGACATGAAGGTAAAAAGAAAAGCTGTTAATACAGGAAACAGTTGCATGTAGTAACACTAATATATTTAAAAATAATTCAACAGTAAACCACTGAAAAATATATATATACCCAAGATGGGCATCTTTTGTATTAAAGAAAGGAAACATTGTAAAATATTTCTGAACTTTGTGTTTGTTGTAGATTGATTGTATTGTTGACAACTTTCCGGGGGTGTGTGTCTGTGCACGCATGCGTGCACGTGTGTGGTTGGTTTTCCTTTAACTGACAAGCCATCTGCGTGGTCACAGGCCACTGCTGTCCCCTGTGAGTCAACCTAGTGCTGCTGTGGGTTTATTTCTGTTTCTGTTTTGTTTTGTTTTTTGATGTGTGTATTTGCTAATTTTTATTCTAGTTTTTCATTAAATAAATTTGACTTTCTTTTCTGTAATTCAGGTTTTTCTCACTTTTGTACCTTTTAAGTTAGTGTCTTTTTGATATTCATAATTGCTTAATGTCAAAAGTTTGTGTTCAGTACATACTTTCTTTTCCTTCAATCAATTTATTAGAAATATTTTTAATTTAGCCCTTTTGTGAAAATAGGAATTCCAAAAAGGAAAGGTGGCAGAGCAGTTGTCAGTGCTGAAGCGAGTGCAGGGTGCTCTTGTCTCTCTCCATTGCTGTCCTACGAGAGTCACACTGTCAGGTCAGGCTAACTCTTTGAAAGGTTAGGTTAGGGAGTGAACTCTGATTTATATAAATTAAAAAAAAATCAGGCTTTTCCTCTCTTCAAATGTCTTGGGCAAATCACATGTTTAAATTGGTTCTTGTATTTATTGGTTTTTGCAAAAGAGTGCATCATCATACACAGTATTTGTAATTAAAGTAAATCATTTGTTTTTTAAAAAAGGCAGTTTGCAAAAAATGTTTTTGGTCTTTTATAATTCTCATTAAAAGATTATCTGGCAAATTAAAAAAAAATTAATGTGTTTACTTTAGCTCTAGGTTTTTTTGTTCTGTTTTTTTTTGTTTCCCTGGAGTTGAGGACTGAATGTAGGGCTGAGCACTTGCAAATGCTCTATCCCTGAGCACATCCCAAACCCATAAGTTTGATAAAGTCCAAAGGCATTTTCCTGGTCCAGTGTGTATTTTAGAGCAGAAAATTGCATGCTACTGTTTGAAGTATGTTTTATTCTGAATCACAAGAAAGACTGGACATCTCTCATTTTCATTCCCATAAGAACATTAGGAATATGACTAATTAATGCTGATCACTCTTCCTTTGTAAAGAAAAGTGAGTTGTTTTATCATTTCCTAGCTCCAGTTGTGGAATATTGACTCTGCAGTCTGATTTTCAAGTTGCTAGGTACTAGTTTACCTCTACCCAACTTAATCAGCTGTATGACCTTGGGCCCAGTTTCCTAATGTAATCAATGGAGTTAAATCATTAAATCACGGTGAGTATGTGTAGGGTTAGATGAGGAACAAGTCCTTAACCAGAAACACTGCTTCACAGGACATTAGCATCCAACCAATGTGGGGTCCTGGATTTTGCCTTTAGTGTTATTTCCCGAGGTACATTCATGTACACAGCAGAAATCAGGTCATTGGTAATTTTATACGCCTAGTGAGTACCCAGAGCTTAGAAACTCATTGAGAATTAATTTGGGTTTCTCCCTTATCCTAATTCCAATTCTAGATCATGGAGTTTGGTTCGCTTAGCCATTTTCAGTACAGGTAAGCCTTATATTGAATTGGTTGTTCTGAGCTTATGTAGTTATATTTGGGGTAAAAGGAATAGTTCAGCTACAGATTACAACCAGATTTTTACTTGTATGATTCTTTAGAAAAGCTGTGTGTGCGTGTGTGCGTGTGTGTGTGTGTGTGTGTGTGTGTGTGTGTGTGTAAGCAAGCCCTGGTTGGCCCTGATTCCTACGTCTCATGTCAGTTCCCCAGGTGCTATGAGGACAGATGAGGGCCACAATGCTAGGATGAAAAGCATCTTAGTGTCTCTAGGGGAATGTCATTTTGTGGTTTCACTGTATTTTGCCTAGACTTTAAAATCGTAAAATGGTGTATTCAGTGGAGATTCATATACTCTTCACTGTGAACTTAATTTTACACATAATGTACTTTACAGTTAATTTTACAGTTAATGTATATACTTGTTCTTGTACACATTTATTTTCAAAGTGTTGGTTGGTTATATAGCCCTTATCACATGATCACCCTAGAAATTACCATTTTGATAAGTCTTGAGAAAGGTTGGTCATGGTTCACGCCTGTAGTCTAGAGCTTGGTGGCTAAGGCATCAGACTTAAGGTGAGTTTGAGATCACCCTGCTCTACATAGTAAGCTTTTGTTTCAAAAATGGAAACAAAACTTGGGCTGGTACGGGGCGTGGTGGCACATGCCTTTAATCCCAGCACTTGGGAGGCAGAGGCAGGCGGATTTCTTGAGTTTGAGGCCATCCTGGTCTTCAGAGTGAGTTCTGGGACAACCAGGGCTACACAGAGAAACCCTGTTTCGAAAAACCAAAAACCAAAACAAAACTAAAACTTGGGCTCCCTCCCTCCCTCCCTCCCTCCCTCCCTCCCTTCCATTTATTTTGGGCTTGAACCTAGGGCCTCATGTGTGTCCTATGAACAAGCATTTCACTGAGCTGAATTCCTAGCAGAAACATTTTGGTAACTAAGCCAAGTCGCTGTAATCTTGGCTAAGATTTTGTTTGATCCATCAAGATTTTTTATTTTTGCTACATATAAATTAGCCTATACATTCTTAGTATCATCTATCAGTATGTTTTGGGCATTAATATTTTAAGTCTTGGTATTTTCATTGTTGCTTTCTGAAGAGGCTTCAGCAGGACTCAGCAGTATGAAGGATTTTGTTTACCCTCTGGCTTTGCTAGTTTAGCAAGTGAAGACATTTTAGGTGTATTTACCAGCAGGTTAAGGTTGACATGTTAACATTTATTAGCTATTAAATTTAAGTCTTCATATTCTTGACCCCCACAGAAGAGAATGTAGCAACATTATTTGTTCTTTTGAGATTTGGCCTATAACAGTTAACTCTTAAGAGTGGATAGCTTTGTTGACACCCTTGACCCTTTTGGTGTCTCTGAGGAGTTTTATGGGAGGTATACGTGATCCTTCTTGACTTGGTTCTTTTGCTTCTAGTCCCGTTTGTGTGGCTCAGGATCCAGCTAGGGCCTCCCATGCTGCAGCCTTAGCTCCTAATCTTGAATCTGTCGTGTTGAGTCCTGGGCCAGTTTAGTGTGTATCAGTGGCTATGGGGAGTTTCCTTTTGCTTAAAAATTTTAAAAACTGTGTATATAACAGCTCACATTTATGAAGTGTATACTTACATGAGTTTAGTTCAGAAAAAGTGACAGTCATTCCTCATTTCCTGTCCTCAAAGAATTCTAGAGCTCTCTAAACTAAGTAACATCTGCAATGATAAATAAATAAAATGTAGAATTTTTACTCAGATTCCTGAGAGGAAATTCTGGTAAGTAATCCAGATTTAAGATCAAAAAGTGGGCTGGAGAGATAATTCTGGCTGAGAGCACTGGCTCCTCTTCAAAGGACCTGGGTTCAGTTCCTAACATCCATGTGGTTGGTGCCTCCTCAGTTCCGGGAGATCTGATGCTTTCTGGCCTCCAGAGGGCACTAGGCATGCACATGGTACATAAATATACTTGCAGATAAAACACTTATACCCATAAAAAATGAGAGCTAATTGTTGAAAATTATCAAAAAACAAAAACCATCCATGCCCAACCCAACATTGGATCAAACTAAGCATGCCTGGGGTCAGTTAGTGATCTAGATGGATAAGAGATCAGAATGGCAGGGGGAGTGGATGGTTATTCCTCACAGGGACTGTCACTATTTGTATATGTTGTCCTAAAAAAGGTAACCCAAACCAGCACTTGGGAGACTGGAGGAGGATCATAATATACCACTGCATAGGCAGTTAAGAAGCCTGCCTGGGCTGCTCAGGAGGACCTGCCCCAAAAGAGAAGGTGTGCATTGTGTCGTAGAAGCCTGTGTTCCACGGTGGGTATGTGTGCAAAACACAAAAGTGTTCTCAGTGTTCTACTTGCCCAGTTAAGCTAGTTATATCATTTACCAAAAGAGACATTTATCAGGCTGGCATCACTCAGACAGTATTTAGCTTTTATACTGAGCATTATAGTATATCAAGTGAATTTTTATTGACATTGACCTTTCTTCCCCTAAAATAAAAATTCCTTTTTTTCTCTCTCTTTTTTTTCTTTTTAAAAAAAAATCAAGCCACAGTCTTGGTAGTGTAGCCTTGCAGTACTGGCTGGCTTGGAACTTGCTAAGTAGGAACTTGGACTCACAGAGATTGGTAGGGATTAGAACCGTGACCAGCTCATCTGTTTTGTCTTTTGTTGTGTTTGCTTTGTTTTTTAATAAAGAATAATTTTCATTGTAAGGCACAGAACATTTTATTACAGCAAAGAAATGAGCATTGGTGTTGGACCTTTATCATCAAATTGGTGACTGACTCTGCTTTTCTTGTCTAAGGAGCTTCTAGGTGCTCTCATGGGAAGGAACTCACAGTACAGTTTCTCCTTTGGTTAAAATAATGTGATCTTGAATATGTTACTCAATAAACAAAACTAGTCAATAATTCCAGATGAATTTTACATTTGGAAGAATTGTCAAAATCAACACTTGTATGACTTACTAGTAGAGTTTATTTCATGGAAGTGTTTTATAGAAGGAGATACTAAATGCTTTTGCCCACTCAGCCTGACTTGAGTTGGTTTTGGTGGAGGAGATGTTGTGTCTGGACATGAAGCATCCTCCACAATGCCTGGTGTCCAAGGCTCGGCCTCCAATAGTAGTACTGAAAAGTGGATGACTGATGACTCAGCAGTGGATGTGTGTTGGGGAGGGCTAGCCAGAGGAAGTTACATTACTGGGGGATCTGCTGTGCTTGCTAAAGACCCAAATTCAGTTCCCAGTTCCCACACCAGGCAGCTCAGAAGCACTTGTAACTCCAGCTCCAGGTGATGCCTCCCTCTCCTGGTCTATGCTGGTATTCATATGTGCACACACACAAAGATGACCACACAGAAGAAAAGCAAGACACACAGACTGACTTAAACAGCACAGAAGATGCCCTGTGACATTTCCTCAGTATTTAGAAGGCCAGTGCTGATGTCTAGGATCCAGAGAACCCAATCCTTAACAGAGGTTCTTTGTTGCCACCTCAGGCAGGGATGAGGCAGAGCTGGGTGTGGAGACTTCCTGGCTTGAGGCTGTCAGTTGTTTCTTCACTCCCTGTGTAAGATTTCACTCCCCTGAATCGGCAGCATTACTGAGGTTGATACCTCACTAAGGGTTGTGAATGTCTGTCTAGACCTTTCCCCACGGTCTAGTGCCCCAAGTAGTCTTGGATCTGACATTTCCTCCAGAGGTTTTATTAGCAGGCCTGACAGGAGACTTGCAGACCCATTCTCATCCAGGAAGTGTCAAAAATATTTTTATATTACCTTTTAGGTTTTGTAATGTAAGGTTCTGACTATAGAATTAAAATTACATTATGTTGGATTCTTGTTGAATCAGCAATACTACTAAAATATTATTTCACACATGGACATGTTAGAAACTGGGTTCAGAAAATCAGTAAGCATAGGGGCTGCCTTCATCCTATGGTACCTTGGACACATCATCCTATGGTCACAGGACAGGACAGGCATGGGAAGTTGACATGCTTGGAATTTGGCATAAGTAAAAGGGTAGCAGGAAGGAGGACTCTTGAGTTTAGGGGCCTTCCTAGAACATACAGCTTTTTTTGGGGGGGGCGGGGAGGAGGGAGGCTGTACTTCGAGATTACAGGCACCCAAAGCTCTTGTGATGCTGTAATGACTGCCAGCACATGCCCCTGGCCCATAAAATTAAATGTTCTCATTGCTGCTTCCCTTAGCCTAAGACCTGTATTCTCATGTGCAGTTTCACCCTAGATCCCTTTAACATAAACACAAGGATAGTTGCCTAGAGTTTTTTACTAGTTTCCCTCCCAAGTGATTGGTTCCAGGATCAGATAAAAGCTACACATAGGTCTCCATAGCTAAGAGTGTATGCCAGCTGGTTTTTGACACAGTGTTTCCCTATGTAGTCCTGGAACTTGCTGTGTATAGACCAGGCTGGCCTTGAACATCAAGAGAACCACCTGCCTCTGCTTCTCTCCTCGTGTGCCTGTGCCATACCGAGCTCACTCAGTTATTAAGCACACCAGGCACACTGGTGAGAGGGGTTCCTGGATCTCCACTTTATACCAGAGTTGGATTCAGGTTTATAGTGGGCCTAAGGGTTGACATTTCCAAAAAGTTCTTTGTTCTAGGACCACTGAGTACCTCTCTTTCCCAGGGATACCAAACCCACTGGAGACCAGAATTCTAGGTTTAATTACTTTATTAACTGTAATAAACAACAACTACTTAAACAGACCCATTGCTATCTTGATTATATCCACAGATTAGGGATATTTTGCTTAATCATTTGGTGCCTCAAACCAGCCTTGCCTCATAATTAAATTCAGCTAATGTTCGGGCCTATAGTTTGCTGTCAATGAGACCAGGTCTGGTCTTGACAGGAAAGCCACCATCAAAAGCTGCATTTAGAACTTCATCCAGGCAGCTTGCTGTAACAAAACTTAGATCCTGTCTGACGTTGCTTGGGATCTCTTCAAGGTCCTTTTCGTTCCTCTGCGGAATTATGATCTGCTTCAGTCCTGCTCGGTGTGCCGCTAGGACTTTGTCTTTAATTCCACCCACCTGCCAGGCAAAAGAAGACAACTCTAAAGGTTTATGTTCACTGCCAAGTGCATCTACCTTTACTGAGCCATCACTGACTTAGACATTCAATCCACCTCCCACCTTGGGACAGTATGAGCTGGGAGGCCACTGAAAAGCTTAAGGGTACCCTATATTAAATACTTTTAAGGAGAGAAAAACCTGTAACCTTGATGCTATAGATATTTTTTAATTGTCATTTGTAGCCTTGTGTTTAGGTTGGTTGTGTAGTAGCATTACATTAGCTTGGTTCTACTAGTCCTAGCTAGAAGAAAGGAGTTTGAAGATTTTACAATAAAAAAATGACAAATGGAGGAAATACACATGCCAATTTAAATGTTATGCAATGTGTACATGCATTAAACATCATGCTATCTCAATACATACCATTTTTGTTTTTACAAAATAAAGATTTTTAAGTTAACAAAACAGAACTGCTCTTACACAGGAGGCTCAGTTGTTACAGGATTATTGTCTTCATTACCACAAAGCAAGGCTTTTGTGCCACCTAAAAATGAGAACACTCCAAACTAGATTCTTGTAAGGTATTTGTTTTTGTTTTGTGACACAATCATTGTAGATTGGCCTGACCTTGACCTAGAGACCTTTCTCTGCTCCCTGCCCCCAGTGCTGGGATTAAAGGCAGGTGCTACTAGTCCTCTCCTCTCTTGTGGCTAAAAAAAACAAAAACAAAAAACTAAAACCTATGTCCATAATGATTCCTTCACAAAAGATGGAGTCTAATTCTCTTCCCCAGTGTGAGCCTGGCTTCATGACTTGTCTGTGTGGAGCATACTATGCTGCAAGTGATGCTATGTGAATTTCAAGGATAAGGTATAAAAAGAAAGCTTCTGCCTCCATTGTTATCTTGGATCACTTGCCCTACACAGCCTGGGGAAAACCCCTAGGTGAAGAAGACTTGGGCCTCCTATGCATCATGCAGCAGGTCCTCCTCCTCATTCACCTTGGAGACTGTGGCCTGCATGTAGTTAGAGACCCTGAGCCACAAGAAGGCTGCCTACAGGCTCAGCAACTTCAACATCTACTCTAGCCTAATTGGCTAGACTGTAGGCTGCATGTAAGATGATATACATAAACACAGATGTGTTTTGTGTGTGTGTATTATATATATGTATATATACACATAATACACACACACCTGTGTATATGTATGTATGTATGTATGTATGTTTAGTCTTTTTTTTTTTTTAACCAATTCTAAACTAAAATCTAAAATGTTCTCTTTTCTTCAGCCTTAGCAAGTATTTTTTTAAAAATTATTTTTCTTCATGGTCCTTGCATGGTTGAATGAAAATATTGGAGTACAATAATTTTAGTGGTTTTCAATAGGAATTGGACTAAGTCTTACATGAAAGACTAATAACAAGCAAGCCCTCTGCTACTGAGCCATGTTTCTGCTACTGAGCCATGTTTCTGCTACTGAGCCATGTTTCTTCTACTGAGCCATGTTTCTGCTACTGAGACATGTTTCTGGCTCCTTTTTACTTTTTTTTTTAAAGATTTATTCATTTATTATATGTAAGTACACTGTAGCTGTCTTCAGACACTCCAGAAGAGGGCATCAGATCTCATTACAGATGGCTGTGAGCCACCATGTGGTTGCTGGGATTTGAACTCAGGACCTTTGGAAGAGCTGTCAGTGTTCTTAACTGCTAAGCCATCTCTCCAGCCCTCTTTTTTACTTTGAGGCAAGGTCTCACCAGGCTGCCCATGCTGCTTCCATCTTTCTGAGTTGCTGGGGTTTTACAAGTGCCTGGCCCCTTTAGTGAGTCTATAACCTACTCTCACCTGTATAAGGACTTTAGCAGGGAAAAGGATATTTGCTGCTTCCACTGCTCATTCTCCTCTTCCTCCTCTCGCTATGGCTCTGTCAGCATTTTGTCCTGTCAGACAAGTCCTGGCACCTAGTCACAGAAAGCCTTAAGTCCTGGGTATTCCTACATCGTTTGCATGCAGGTCAGGATATTTACTGGAGCCCAGGAACCTACAGATCCAGGCAGGATTTTGAAATTGTTTTGCTATAAATCTTGCCAATTATGGTACTCTTAAGATTCCTACAAGGTGCTAGAATGTCTCAAAGGAACTTTGAAAAAGCAAGGAATGAGCTTAAAAGCCAATGGTACACGCAGCACACTTTACTGCTAAGAAGAGAGAAGAGACTGCAGGCATTCTGATGAACCGCTGATTTTCCTATAACCACACTGATATTTCTTTTCCCTTAAATATTTTTATATAATAGGGAAACTTGGGAGATGGTCAGGTGTTCTTTACTTGACCAAAAGTTTAAAATATTTAACCAAAGTTTTTACAGAAAGCTACTATTCATGTAAATTTAAAATTACTAATTTAAATAAATATTACAAGTACATGATCTGTTTTCTATACTTACTGGAAGAACAAGCCCTCTCAGCGTAATTTCCCCAGTCATGGCTACATCTGAGCGCACAAGCCGCCCACTGAAAAGTGAGGCGAGACAAGTTACTATGGTAACACCAGCAGATGGTCCATCTTTTGTGACAGCTCCAGCTGGGAAGTGCAGATGGATGTCTGTGTTGTCAAGAAGATCAAAACTTCCAAAAGCTTTAAAAAGGGGGAAAAAGAAAGGATTTTAATGTAGAAAAATTAAGCCCAGTTTTTTTCTCTGAATATAATCAAACACAAAAATGAATGTTTTGTATAAATGGATGTTTAAAGTATATTAATGGATAGTGTACTTTGAGTGAGGTCTGGAGGGTAAGATTCCTTCTCTCTTGTGATTTAAAGCTTTGTTTTTGTATCTAGTTTAGGGACTCATCAAGATAGTCTAACACGATCACTTGAGTCTTTATGGATTCAGAGACCAAGCCCTGGACTTTACTGAATGGTGTCATCCTTGTCTCAGAGTTAGATACTTCCTGGATTACAGTCCAGGGCCCTCCTTCCCAGCTGTGTCCCACTGCAGTTAGGCCATGTACCATTAGTCAGGTGGTATTTCTTTGCATTGCTTCGAAGCCAGCTAATGGCGAGATGGGCAGACTCCTTCATGATGTCCCCGAGCTGGCCAGTCAGTGTTAGTTGGCCTTCACCATCCATTCGACTTGCTTCCACAAACATGATTTTGCCACCCAAGGGAGTCCATGCTAACCCTATTGCCACTCCAGGTTGACTCAAACGCTCAGATACCTTGAAAGATGAAAATATCAGTTATGTCAACATGCAGAAATTGTTTCCAGAGCACTTAAATCACACTGTCTTGTAAGACTGCAAACTTAAGCACTAACTTCTGACAACTTATTACCTGACATTATTTTGAGTCACATGTTTCACTCTCTGGATATTCTTATTTAGCATTCACCAGATGTATATAGCTCTACACATGGGTGAGGAACTGACTTCCAAGAGCAGTTGGGTCTAGGTACATATGCCTTGATTTTCAGGGTATCTTCAATGGACTGTGCATCTTTACATATCCAAAGCCTGGCTGGCTTTTTAGTATGTGAGCTTCAGGGAGCAACCATCTTCTCACTAACACTTACCTGACAAGTGATAGCTCTCACGGGCTTTCTGTCGCCACTCCTTGGTGATATCCTAGACTAAGGGCAGTGCTGCCTGGATGCCAGTTTAAGAGGAACAAGCTGCTTAGCTGGGGCTATGAGTCTAGTTGATAAACTACTGGTTAACACCCTAGGTATGAAGATACAGATTAACAGCTGGAAGACAGCAATGCTAACTTTGACTGTACCTCCGTATCTCCAGAGAATAAGCACAGTGTGTCACCAAGGACAATCCAATGTGCATATTCTCTGCTGTCAGGTACTTCACTATGGAATAGCAAAGACTGGCCGCTTCCTGGGAGAGAGCTGGGTGCTCTAGCAGCAGCTGTATGCAGTGGAAACCAAGGCATCAGTGAAGCCACAGGGGAGGCAGCAAACATTACGAGTTCACTTTGACCTTTAAATTTCACAGGTAGATGGCAGTTTAGCTAGCTTTCAGCATCAGCCCAGCTCACACCACACACTTCCCTCTAGCACTGGCACCTGCTCTGTTCTATATTTGAAAAAGAAAAGATTAATATGTAGGTCAGTGCTGTTTAAAAACCACACAAATAGATGAAAGTGTTCACAATTTAAAAAAATTAATATTGAGTCAATTTTCTTATTCTTTTCATTACATGGCTTCTTTCCCAGGCTGGATGTACTAACCCTAAAGAATAATCTTCAGAATGCAAAGTCATGTTTAACATAATAAGCCATTTGTTACAATTTTATTAGCTGTTAATCACATTGTTACAGTTGAATCCTCAGAACTATTAACTATGTTGCTTTAAGAAACCAGGCAAGGGGCTGGAGCAGTGGCTTAGCAGTCAAGCTCACTGCTTGTAGAAGATCCAGGGTCAGCTAATAGTACTCACCTAGTGGCCCAGCCAGCTGCCTGTTAACTCCAGTTTTAGGGGAATCCCATCCCTTCTGGCCTCCATGGATAACAAGTGTGCAAGTGGTGTATATGTGTGTGTTTGTGTATGTATGTATGTGTATATTTTTTTTTTCAGAGAAAACACACACATATATATATAAAATTTAAAAAGAAGCCAGGCTGGGAGGATGATACAGTGGGTAAAAGAACTTGCCCCACAAATCTGATGACCCGAGTTCAGTCCCAGGCTCAAGTGAAAAGCTGAGTATGACAGTGCGAATCTAACCCCAGCATTCCTACAGGAAATGGGAGGCAAAGGAGGAGAGGCTCACAGACCAGTTGGCCTGATGTGTGGTATCAAACCCAAGAAGGACCCTGCCTCAAAAACAAGGTGACTCAACAACTTCAAAGCCCTGGTTACCCACCAGCACTTACCAACTTCCCGTTACGATTACTGATTTGTGGAGTCACCAGTTTTAGATGGTTTTCTTAGGGGTAGGGAGATGGCCCAGCTGGTAAAGGTGCTTGCTGCCAAGCCTGATGACCTAACTTTGATCCACAGAGGAACCCATATGGTGAAAAGAGAGAACTGATTCCTGAAATCGCCCTCTGACCTCCACATGCATACTGTGGTGTGTGCCTGTGTGCACATACAAAATAGACCTTTTCAGAATGTTTTTCTCATTCACTATGTATCAAATTAAATAAAAGTATCTCAAGTTCAGCTGTCTTCTAAGCTTTGTGCCTGTTAGGCAAAGAGTGTACCACTGAACCCTAACCCCAGCCCTCAAGTTAACGTGTCATCTTCCCATTCACACACCAGTTAGGCTAACATGCAGACTGGGGAAAAGCTTAATGAATACTCGATAGGGTCTCTTAGTGGTTAAATTTTTTTTTTTAAGAAAAAACTGGAAACGTTTGTATATGTGTACATGTACCTGCATGCCATGGCACATGTGTGGAGGTCAGAGGACAACTTTATGGAGTCTGTTCTTGCCTTCTGCCATGTGGGATCTGGGAACTGAAACCTGCCTAGATCTCAGACATGGATCTCAATCTTTATCTTGCTGAGTTGTTTTTCTGGCCCTATTGGTTTTAACACTTTGAAGATCAACACTTAACATTTGCATATCTAATTGTGGCCAAGTTTATATTTGCTTTTATGTCACATGACTGAAACAGTGGTATGTTCAATGTGCAGAGTTCTCTGTGACCTTTTTAGTCTAGGGGAAGACTTATGGACCCACCAAGATTTTACATTCACGTTAGTGCCCCTGGCATCCTAGTCAGGCTCTGACAAGCCTTACAGGGATATGACTGCGAGTATGCTCCAGGGCTGACAGGGCACCTCAAGGGAAGGAACATTGGTCACAAGAGCCTGACTGCAGGGAGCCTGGAGAGGTGAGGCCCTTGTCTAGGGAGAGGATGTAGGCTTGAAAACGAGAGAGTGGGGTTTGCAGACTACCTAAGGGAGTCTTCCTTTACATTGAGTTGGTAGAAGTATTCACATGTAATAGCTAAGATGCTGTAAGGAGAATCAGATGACATCACAGAGTGCTGCTAAGACATGTTTACAATTTCTCCTTTTTGTTCTTCCTGCTATTTCTCTGTCAGAGCTCCTGGAATGGCAAAAATGCATCCAAACCCCAAATCTGCTGAGAAGGTTATATAACATGTTTTAATATAGTTTAATTTGTTTTAATATAGTTTAAGTGCTCAGAGAGCTGCTAGAATGAGCTTTTTTTTGTTTTGTTATGTTTTTCGAGACAGGGTTTCTCTGTGTAGCCTTGGCTATCCTGAAACTCACTCTGTAGACCAGGCTGGCCTCAAACTCAGAAATCCACCTGCCTCTGCCTCCCGAGTGCTGGGATTAAAGGTGTGCACCACCACTGCCCTTGAATGAGTTTTCTATGGAAAGTCTAGAGGAAGAGGCCATGGAACTTGGGATCAGAATCACTGTCTTCACTCATGAACTCACTGACTAACAAGCGAGAAAGCAGATTAACTTCTTTTCTCAACCAAAATTAAGCTCAGTTTTTTAAAAATTCAAATTCATGGTATCTTAAGAATGTAAACAACCCAATAACACCTTTTGGTTATAGGTTCACGTTGAGAATAATCAAGGACTGTTCTGGCCACTGGGAGCTTTGTGAGGGGCCAGTCCAGAACTTAATGCGCGGCCCCTGTGGATGAGTGCGGGGGGGGGGGGTGTCTTTCTTCTCCCTTTGTTGTAAGCCCTTGGGAAAAACTATCATCTCTGGTAATGATTTTGAATTTTTGCTGGAGACACTGCCTTATGCACAATTGAACAGATTTCATAGACATCTTTATAAACCTTTCCTAGGAATTTACCTGTGAATCCCCTCAACACCTAAACATCACGAATGCCTGCAACACCTATTTTATAAGCTGCTGCCATCTACTGCCTCAGCTCATACTGGCTTTCTGGCCTTTGGTGACACAGGAAAGAGAAAAGCAGAAAAAAAAAAAACAGTAACAGAAATAGAGCAGCACATAGTTTAACCCTTGAGGGTTATCTACTGGGTTGGAACTGGTAGCAGTCTATGTTTTTCAAGTAGTTGGGATCAGGGCTAATTTGCTGCCTCCTTTCTAAGCCTTCGGTAGGCAAGACAACAGGACATCCTTGATTAAAATGCATATGATAAAAGACAGAACTCTTCTACGTAGGCAGATCAATGAGCATGGGTACTCATGAAGTGGAGGGATGACTCAGTCAAGCCAGCCTGGCTGCCCACAAGAGGTCATGATTTGGGTCACTTCCATCCAAGAGCCACACTATCACATTAAGCACCTAAGTGCAACACTTCACTGGGAAAATTTCCATTAAAGACAGAACTTAGCTTCAGAAACCCCAGTTCTAGCTGTCCAACATCAAGCAAGCACCAGTGTAAACATAGATATGAGAATCGTCACCTCCAGCTCATACAGTGGTGGCCCCAGGATGTCTTTCAGGGCATGGGAGTCGATCAGAATCGGCATTTCAGGTGGCAGGGCCAAGTCTGCAGTGTCACTGATGGATTCAGGTTTTGCATCTTCCAGCACATGTTCTTTGCAACCTAAGAGAAACATTTATTTAGAAGTTCCAAGAGAGCTGTTGGTTTGAAAATTCATTACTAGTAAAGAGAAATGGGAGGCACAGTGAATGCCACCAGATAAGTCCTTTATGTGTTTATGGGCACAGACCTTTTACCTGTACACAGGCAGAGGAACTGGTCTTTCAAAGCCCTTAGGGAGTATTTCCCCATCACCCACATGACAGCTCATAACTTTTTGTAACTCCAGTTCCAGAGGGCCTGACGCTTCTTCTAGCCTCCTCAAGTGCCAGGAACATATCGGGTGCAAAGACATTCATTCATGGAGGCAAAAAAGGCAAAACATCAAAAACCTAAGGAAACGAGCCCGCCCCAAACCTCTATGGTGCTGGTGAGATGGCTTACTAAGTAAAGGCATCCGCAGCCAAGTCGGAGAAGTTCCCAGTCCCCACATGGTGGAACAAGAGGACCAGCTCCCTTAAATGAAGGAGTCCTCGGAGTCCTGTGTGCATGCACACATAGGCACCCACACAGAGATTTTAAATTAATATACTCATTTTAGACAGACTCTCACTGTGTATCTCTGGCTGGTGTGGAAGTTGCTATATAGACTAGGTGGGACTCACACTAAAAGAGAACTGACCTTTCTGCAGGCTGAGAACATGGTACGTACTACTATGGAAGGCATAAAAATGTTTAAAAACTGTAATAAACTGTGCCTCTCTGTCTCATAGCTAGTGTGCTGCTAAGTTTTTGTCTACTTCACACAAACTAGAGTCACCTGGGAGGAGGAAACCACAAGTGAGAAGCTGCCTGCATCTGATTGGCTGTGGGCATGTCTGGGGTTTTGTTTTTCTCGATAAAAGATTGATGTGGGAGGCTCCATCCTGCTGTGGGTGGGTGCCACCCACCACATGCCATCCAGGTAGCCATGGATTATGTAAGAAAGCAAGCTGAGTGAGTGAGCAGGGTTCCCCACGGTATCTGTGTCAGCTCCATCCCCAGCTTCCTGCTGGAGTGCCTGCTCCAATTTCCCTTGTTGATGGACTGTGATGTGGAAGTATAAACCAAATAAACCCTCTCCTCCCTCAAGTTGAATTTGGTCATGGTGTTTATCACAGCAACAGAAAGCAAACTAAAACACTAGTCTTGTTTTCCCTTGGGCTTGTCTGGTCTGCTATCTTACAACGTACTTAAACTGTCTCATCTTTTATGATCCCTTTCATACTCCCAGTGAAAGTGGTTACTGTGCACACTAGTAAGAAATATACGGTGATTACAGTTAGCTAAAATTGCATTATACATATTTATTTTGCTATGATTTCCCCATTCTTTTCTTTTTTTCTACTCTTACAGATCATGAAATTAAGGCACCTTCCTCTTAACTTTTCTTCCAAAGTGACTATCAAATATGTGTAAGAGCAGCAATCTTACATTTACTCTCTCATGCTAACTGGAGTCATTATGAGGAGATCATTAAATGACACAGGGTGACCTCTAGGGTGAAGGCTCTTCTGGCCATCTATTCACACATGAATCATGGGTAACAGGAAATTTGTTGGCAAGAGAACAAGTTGAGCTATGAAAAGTCTCAGGAACCTCACTACCTATTTCTATGGGGTTAGAAGAATTACAAAGCAAATCTGTAAGTCTTCTTACATATGCCGTCATACCATGCCTGTAATGCATACAATCATCCCAGGTTTGGCTCAATGGCGCCTATGCACATGCTCTTCTTATATATGTCGCCATACCATGCCTGTAATGCATACGGTCATCCCAGGTTTGGCTCAATGGATCCTACAGTCTTTTCATCTTCCTAACTTCCTCCATAGGATTTCTTTCACAAAAAGTGTGCAATGGTTGGCTATTCTGTGGCTTGTGAAATGGTAGACTTTCTGTGAGTGCATTAGATCTTAGAGGAGAAGAGAAAGTAGGTTATCATTTGTCATAGAGGGAGAAAAGACCACAGAGTGCAGGGAAGAGACACAGACAGCTATCAGCTGTGACATGCTCTGTGAGCTCTGTGAGGTGGGGCTGCTGCTGTTGGATTTCATTTTACTGTCACCAGATGGGATAAGGGCACATGGGTGAAGTTCAAGACAGTATGGAGCCATTGCCTGGGGATAGCTGACCTTTTCCAAGTGTAGCCTTGGGCTCAGCACTTGGTGCACAGAGGGAGGAGGGGTAAGAGCTCTTCCCAGAGGATAGCCCTTTAGACACTAGTAAGCTCAGAGCTCATGTATACTAAAAACGTTCCATGATTAAAATGTATGGCATGATCACCAGCATTTGTGTCTCTACTTCATGACCACGGGCAGGAGGAACCGGTCTCTATGCTCTTGCTGCCGTGGAGCTCACATGACCATGCCTTCTCCAGCTGCAAGCCAAAAGAAACCTCTGCTCCTTTTAATTGCTTCTTCTCGGGTACCCACAAGAAATCTGGCAAAGTGGAGCTGTTGTGACAAACAGGGCTGTGGTTGTAGAAGAAATCTGGAAGAGTTTGGAGCAGTGAGCTAGAGATACTGTAGAATGCTGCAAGCTCATGGCCATTCTGATAGAAACTTGGACAATTACAGTGTTAATAGGAATGTGGAGAGAGAGAGAGCTGGGCTCATGAGGTTTCAGAAAAAAATCAAAGGCTACTGGGAACTGCACTAGGCCCTCAGTGTTACATTCTGGCAAAGAATGTGACTATGTTCGTGTCCAAAAACTGTGAGTAAGGCTAAAGTCATAAGTAATGGTCTAAGTTTGAGGTGGAGGAGATTCAAAGCATAATACCAAGGCCCCAGCATGCTGACTGCTCACTCACTGGTCTTTGCCAGATTTACAAAACAGAGCAGAAAGGTATTTTAAAAGCCATGCAGTTTGGTGAGGAAAGTAAGTTTAAAGCTGTGAAGAGCGTTAAAGTTGTGGGCAGGGATGGCGCTGACAGTGCACGATGGTTAGAGGGATGAGTGCACTGCAGAGGGCAGGGACTTGGCATTACATGGGAAAATGGAAAGCTGCCCTGAGGTAAGACCTCACCCACAGAGAGCTCCAGCCATGTATCAATGCAAACTCATCTGAAAAGGGAATGGCTGAACAGAGGAAGCCTCTAGGACCAGGGGTACTCAGAGAAATATTCCCAGGCAGAGGCCACTAAAGCTGTGGTCCAAGGGAACTAGGTTTTATCTTAAACTGGTAGTGCAACTTGGCATCGTCTACATGGTACTGGTCAAAATGCAAGAATTATAGGCTCATAGAGGCTTACACCAAGATTCTAGAAAGCCACCAAAGGCAGGCAATATTTAGTAACACTGGCTTCCCTGCACGGAGCTCCTGAGCAGACTGTGTGAAGCTGTGAGAGTGAAACCCAAGTTGTAACAGCCTCAGATACCGGAGATGCAGAAACATCAGGCCGAGGATGGCGCACTTGGAGAAGAGTGCACTGTGAGCAAGCGGGCAGCACAGTGAGCCAGCGGCACACACACGGGACTCAGGTGGCAGGTATGGAGAACTGCCCTTCTTAGGAGCCTGTGTGGGTGAGTGGCTGCTAAGCCCAGGCAGCATGTATCAAGTTGGAAAGGAACTCTAACCTGTAAGATTTAAGAAAACCTTTCCTCCCAAGTTGCTTTTGGTCATGGTGTTTATCACAGCAGTAAAAAGCAAAATATGCCAACACCTCCCATGACTAGTCTTTCATCTGCATATACTCCATTCTGTCCTTGGCTCCTCATCTAATAGTGACTGAGGTCAAATGGGCCAATGTTATTAATTGGTTTGTATAAATTATACATAGTGGATGTATTAAACAAGCAGTGGTGGTTGATCTTACAGTTAATAGTCCACTTAGGGAACAATAAAAAAGTGATTCCAGGTATCTCGAGTTCTTGGACTAAGGAACTATTTTCTGAACTGCACACTCAATTCTGCCACATTAAAGTCCCACATGAACACTGCAAATATGTCAAGTGAAAGAATATAGCTGGACTGGCAAGATGGCTCAGCAGGTAAGAGTACTGACTGCTCTTCCAAAGGTCCTGAATTCAAATTACAGCAACCACATGGTGGCTCACAACCACCCGTAATGAGAGCTGATGCCCTATTCTGGTACATCTGAAGTCAGCTACAGTGTACTTATGTATAATAATAAATAAATCTTTAAAAAAAAAGAATCAGGCTATAGGAATTACAAAAAAAATATAGCTGATAAAAAATAAACCAGGCAAAGAAATAAGTCCAGATGTGTACATGCCTAGGCAGTAACATAAGAAATAACAAAACCCAAAGCCAACTTCAAAAATTACTAATACAACAGTAATGGTAAGAGTGAATTAGATTAACTGTCAGCTAAAGAAGGACATAATGATTGCAAGAATGTTCAAAAAAAAAAAAAAAAAAAAAAAAAAAAAAAAAAAAAAAAAAAAAAAAAAAAAAAAAAAAAAAAAAAAAAAAAAAAAAAAAAAAAAAAAAAAAAAAAAAAAAAAAAAAAAAAAAAAAAAAAAAAAAAAAAAAAAAAAAAAAAAAAAAAAAAAAAAAAAAAGAATAAGCACCCGATTAAGACCTAAACAGCTGAATGAAACAAGGAACATGATGCAGGCTATAGGAATTATACTAAGACAGACCAATCTGACAGACCAATGAGGGAAATAAAGAAAAAAAAAATCAGTCAAGTGAAAATCTCTGTGGAAAATGTCATCAATACAACAGATCAAAGAAAAAGTAAACTACCTGAGCTTAATGACAAGGTGGAGTAACTGGAACCATCCCACAAGGACAAAGATAAAACAGTAAGAAGGTGCCAGCAGTAGTCCCACATACACGGAGTACCCAAAAAGACTAACTGTATGGATAATAAACACAAAAGGAGAATATAATTTTAGGGACACAGAAAACATTAAAAAACCATAACACTCTGGGCATGGTGACACATACCTTTAATCCTAGCACTCGGAAAGCAGAGGCAGGCAGATCTAAGTGTCAGGCCATCTACAGAGAGAGGGCTGCATAGACTCTTTCTGTCTCAGCAAACAAACATCATAACAAAATTTGGAAAAGAGATGCCAATCTAGGCACAGGAGGTATTTAGGACACAAAACAGTCATGACCAGAAAAGAAAAAGACCCCTTTCTGTCATAAGTGAAACACTAAATATATAAAACACCAAGAAGTATACTGAAAGAAGCAACTGTGAAACGCCAAGTCACACAAAGGCAGGCCTGTCAAATAACAGCAGATTAGTTAGTGCAAACTTTAAAAGGTATGAGGGCCTAGACTGATGTATTTCAGGTTCCAAAGGCAATACCAACAGGACTGCTATATCCAGCAAATCTACTTGTCATAAAAAAAGGAAAAGTGAAATTTTCCATGAAAAAAACAGGCTAAAGGAATGTATGAGCATCACACTAGCTCTAAACAAGTTATGTAAAGGAATTATTTGGACTGAAGAGAAAAAAAATGCACCCACAAGGTCATAGGTAACAATAAGCCATACAAGAATAATAATTAAGGAAGAGAAAAGGAAACAAACAAAAATCCTACAAAGTCAACAAAATAACAGAAGTAAATACATGCTTTCTATAACTAGCTCTGAATCTTAATGGTGTCAGCTCCCCAGTTACAATGCACAGACTAGTAGAATGGACCAAAAGGCCAGAAATGTCTCTTTGCTGCTTCCAAGGAACACATCTAGCCATAGACGACAGGTACTACTGTAGAGTGAAAGGACAGACAGAGGTAGTTCGAGCAAATGCAACTTGGAAACAAGCAGCTGGCACTGTTCTAGTATGTGACAAAACACCTTCAAATCCAAGCTAGGAAGAAAAGATAGATTATGGATACAGTCTATCAAGAGGCATTATGATTCTAAATATATATGCCCTAAAGCAGGTGGATTCCATTTCATGAACAGAAACTAACAGATGTAGAGGCACAGATTAAAGTGAGCACAACAGAGGTGGGTGACTTTAGCACCTCTTATCAGGTGACAGGTCTTCCCAACAAAAAAGAAACAGACAGGACAGAGAGATTGCTCAACAGTTAGAGTACCAGCTGCTCTTCCAGAGATTCAGGTTTGGTCCCAGCAACCACACAACAGCTTGCAACCATCTAAAACTCCAGCTGTAAGAGATCTGACGTCCCTTTCTAGCCTCCATGGGCACCAGGCACACATATGGTACATAGTATATATGCAGGCAAAACACTCATACACATAAGATAAAAAAATTAAAAATTAAAAACTAGAGAAATGTGTGAATGAAATGATTATAGAGCAAATGGACTTAACAGACACTATAGTACATTCTATTGAAACACTGCGGGATATAAATTTTCTTATTTCTCTAAAATAAATCATGCATTTGGACACAAAGCCAGTCTCAACAAATACATGAAATCTGAAATAATTCCTTGTACTCATGACAATAGAATAAGACTACAAACCAACAGTCAGAGAAAACAGTCAGAGAAAGCAGTCCGAGAAAAGAGTCCGAGAAAACAGTCCGAGAAAACAGTCTGAGAAAACAGTCAGAGAAAACAGTCAGAGAAAAGATTCAGAGAAAACAGTCCGAGAAACTATAGAGCATTTACGAACTCCTGGAGATGAATATCCTACTGTATGATGACTGGTTCTCTATAAAAATCAAGTAGAAAAAAATTTCTTAGAATCAAATGAAAATGAAAACACAACATTCCAAACCCTATGGGATACAAGGAAGGCTGCCCTAGGAAAAGAAATTTATAGCTTTAAGTGTTTACATTAAAAAATCGGAGAGGTTGCGAACAAACAACGTAATGAATGCTAAACCTTAGGGCCCTGGGAAAATCACAAGACAAGAATCATTAAAATCAAGATCAGTGCTGAAACTATGATATGGAAACAAACAAATAAAAATACAAAGAACCACTGAAACAAAAATTGGTTCTTTAAAAATACTGACAAACCCTTAGTCAAACAAACCAAAAGAGCTCTGAGAGAAGACCCAAATTAATAAAATTAGGGATGGTAAAGGAGCCATTACAATCAACTCCAGTGGAATTCAGAAAATCTTTTGGTCTTATTTTAAAAGCATATATTCTACTAGATTGGAAAATCTACAAGAAATGAATGAATTTCTAGATGGATATGATACATAAAAATTAAGCCATATTGAGATAAACAATTTAAACAAATCTGTAGCAAGCAGTGAGGCTTAAGTAGTAATTAAATCTCTCTCAACTGAAAAAAGGCCAGATGGATTCACAGTGGATTTTCCCAGACCTAGAAGAACTAACAATGATACTTCTAGGGCTGGTGAGATGGCTCAGTGGGTAAGAGCACCCGACTGCTATTCCGAAGGTGATAAGTTCAAATCCCAGCATCCACATGGTGGCTCACAACCATCCGTAACGAGATCTGGTGCCCTCTTCTGGAGTGTCTGAAGACAGCTACAGTGTACTTACATATAATAAATAAAATAAATCTTAAAAAAAAATGATACTTCTAATACTAGTCAATAAAACAACAAAGAAAGGAATATTACCAAACTCTTTTTACAAGGCTAGTTTTATCCTGATACCAAAGATAACATAAAAAAAGGGAACAAATAAAGAAATGTCTCTGATGTACTTAGATGCAAATGTTTTCAACAAAATACCTGCAAACTGAATTCAAGAACACATCAAAAAGATCATTCAGCATATCAAGTTGGATTTAAGTACAGCTAAGATGTACACCAATGAAAAAAAAAAGTGAAAAGGAACTCTGGGAAACAATCCCATGGTTCAATCCATGTAAGCAACACATGTTACATATTACATAAGGAGACTCCAGGACAACATGGTTGCTTCCATAGATACAGATGAGGGACCTGACAAAACCCAACATTCCTTCATATTAAAAATTCAGAAGAAGCCCAGAATAGGAAAAACATATATGACAGACCCACAGCCAACATTATATGAAATGAAGAAAACCCCAAAGCAGCTGTATTACTGTGCACTTTTTCTATTTGTATGCATTAGAGCATAGTAAGACTAGGAGCCATAGCTTTAGAGCAATAGAAGGGAACAGACAGATACAGACAGGCAAATAAGTCCAAGTGCCTCTATTGTAGGTGACATGATTCTCTATGTAAGAGACCTAAAGACTCTAACCAGAAGAACCTTTAAAACTGATAAGACACTTTTAGTAGAGTGGCAGGATACAAAATAAGCACACAAAAATCATTAGCCTTCCTATATACCAACAGAAAACAAAGTAAAAAGAATCAGGAAACAATTCCATTTACAACAGTCTTTAAAAATATGTTGGTATAAATATAACCAAGTATGTCAAAGACCTCTACAGTAAAAACTTAACAACACAGTTGAAAAAAACTGAAGAGAAGGCTGGCCGTGGTGGCGCACGCCTTTAATCCCAGCACTTGGGAGGCAGAGGCAGGCAGATTTCTGAGTTCAAGGCCAGCCTGGTCTACAGAGTGAGTTCCAGGACAGCCAGGGCTACACAGAGAAACCCTGTCTCGAAAAACCAAAAAAAACCCCAAAAACTGAAGAGAACTGGGAGTGGTGGTGAATGCCTTTAGTCCCAGTGCTTAAGAAGAAGAGGCAGGTGGATCTCTATGAGTTCAAGGCTAGTCTTGTTTGCAGAGTGAGTGAGTTCCAGGACAGCCAGGGTTACATAGTGAGACTCATTTATAAAACAAAATAAAATGGGGCTGGCGAGATGGCTCAGTGGTTAAGAGCGCCGACTGCTCTTCCGAAGGTCCCGAGTTCAAATCCCAGCAACCACATGGTGGCTCACAACCATCCGTAACGAAATCTGATGCCCTCTTCTGAAGACAGTTACAGTGTACTTACATACAATAAATAAATAAATATAAAACAAAACAAAACAAAACCAAGAAAACCAAACATCATGAAAATGACCATACTTCAAAAGCAATATATAGATTCAATTCATCCTCATCAAAATTACAATGCCATCCTTCACAGAAATAGGAAAAACAATCTTAAAATCTATATAGAAACACAAGAGACCTTGAATAGCCAAAGTAATCCTGAACAAAGAGAATCTCACAGGAGTTAACAGCATACTTGATTTTAACTTATATTACAGAGACATAATATTAAAAACAGCATGTCTGGGAAGGTAAAACAGCTCAGAGAGAAGCATCGGCCACTCTGATCCTCACTACCTGTGTAGTAGATGAGGAGAGCCAACTCCTAAAATATTATCTTCTGACCTTCATATATGCCTCATTGCATGAATGAACACACACACACACACACACACACACACACACACACACACACACACACCAAATAAATAAATAAAATATAGTGAAGTAATTTTCAAAAAAGCATGGTATTCTCAACAAAAATTGGCCATAAATTAATGAAGTTGAGGACTGAGATATAAGGTCATACAACAACAGCCTCCTGATTTTAGACAGAAGCCAGAAATACGCTGGAGAAAAGAGCATTTTCAATAAATGATACTGGGAAAACTGGATAGACATGCAGAAGGATGAAACTAAGTCCTTATCTCTCACCATTCACAAAATCAGCTCTAAACAGATGAAGAGCCCCAGCATGAGACTTAAAACTCTGAAATGGCTACAGGAAAAAGCAACAAGTACATGTCAAGACACTGGCTGCATGTAAAGACTTTCTTAGCAGGGCTGATCTCAGGGAATAAAGCCAATAATCAACAAATGGGATCTTGTAAGATTAAAAGGGTTTTGTTTAGCAAAGGCAACAGATAACCCAGTGAAGAGGCAGCTTATGGAGTAGGAGAAAGTCTTTCTCTGACAACAGAGTAGGGCCTAGAATATATAAAGATCTCAAGGAACTAAACAAAGAAAACAAACAGCCTGACAAAGAACTAGGTCACAGAGTTACCAACCTAGAAGGCATTCCAAAGAATGCAATAGCAGTACCTCCAGCTTGGCGCCAACCAGCATCTGACTAATTAGACTAAAGGCCTGCTCAACAAGAGGGAAGTCGTGCTTATTACTGAAAACCTAGCCAACTACCAGTGGCTGGAGGGGTCAGGGACCCAGAGGACTGACTACTGCCACTTTTCTAAACCAGTACAATTTCTAATTGCATACTAAATATTTATCCCAGCACTCAGGAGGCAAAGGCAGGCAGATTTCTGAGTTCAAGGCCAGCCTGGTCTACAAAGTGAGTTCCAGGACAGCCAGGGCTATACAGAGAAACCCTGTCTCAAAAAAACCAAAAAAAAAAAAAATCCTTATATCCCTAAATGAGCATAGATCTTGCCTCTCATCAAGAAGCTTCTTTTGCAGCAGCAGGAGACTATTATAGAAACCCACAAGGGTGCCCAACCCTAGTAGATACATTAATTAAACCTGTATACCCAAGGCCTAGGGAGCAGAGAAGAGGAAGCAGAAAGACTAGGAGTCGGGATCCGGATGTCTGTTGTGACACAATGTCTTCTGTATGACAGGGAAGCTGTACCTATGGTGTCGCAAAAGTATGGTTGCCTAAACACCACCAGCACAGCACCACCAGTCTGTATGCCAATGTGGATGGGAGTAATCTTAGAAGACCTATCCCTAGCTGAAGAGCTATAAGTAACTAATGGCTGGTAAGGGGAATCAGTATTCTCTAAGAACGAGCCCCCTGATGAGCCTCAAGAAGGCTGTTACATACACACACATGAACAACTCTAAAAGGACTCAGGATGTATTTATATAGTCCTATGTATGTACATATGTATGTATGTATACATAAAAACAAAGAAGCCATGATCTTGAAAGAAATTGGGGAGAAATGGGAAAGGTTGGTAGGGGGGATGAAGGGTTGGAATATGGTGCTCATGAACTCTTTTTTTTCTTTCTTTCTTTCTTTTTTTTTTTTTCCGAGACAGGGTTTCTCTGTGTAGCCCTGGCTATCCTGGAACTCACTCTATACACCAGGCTGGCCTTGAACTCAGAAATCCGCCAGCCTCTGCCTCCCAAGTGCTGGGATTAAAGGCATTAGCCACCATTGCCTGGCCAGTACTCATGTACTCCTAAAAGAAATCCTTTTAATAAAAAAAAGGGGGCATGGAACCTAATAGAGTTCTTAAAATGAACTACAAATGGCTAAAAAAATATTTAAAAAATGTATTTCACCATCAACTATGAGGAAAATGAGAATTAAACTAAAGCTGCTTTGAGATTCTGACTCAACTCCAGAATGGCGAGCATCCAGAAGCAAGGACAACAAATGTAGCTTAGTCTGTGTGGGAAGGGGAGCCCTGCCACAGCTGAAGGGAGGACAGACTAATGTGGCCACTGTGAAATTCAGGGTGGCGTGTCTATTAGCTGGAAATACTATCATATATGACTGAGCTATATTGTTACTGAACATATAACTCATATACTCAAAGATCACACATCCCCTAAAGAGATATGTGCATATCCATGTTCTTTGCTGAAATGTAATCAGCCTAGATGTCCATCAACTGATGAATGGATAATGGATGTTGGCATATATATTCACAACTGTAAAGAAAATGAAATTGTAAAAGGTACAGGAAAAGGGTAGGACTGCAAAATTACACTAAGTAGCCCGGGAAGATATACAGCACATATTCTCTCTCACATGGATCCTAGCTTTGTGCTTTTATCTTTCTGGGTTAAACCTGGAGTAACTATAAAGGTCAGGAGACTTAAAAGGGGCTGGGGAAGGACTATGAGACAGGGAAGGAAAGAGTCCTTAAGGGATTAGAGGCTAGAAAACACATGTGCTGTGAAGAAAACAGAGGGAGACTGAGGATGAAAAGTTTAAGCAGGGCTGGAACAGGGGAGAGGGAGGAAGGAAGTGAGGGTCAATTAGTCAACACTAAGGATTTATGAGAAACCTTTATAAAACCCACTAGTTTATAAGCAAATTAAAAACATAATGTAAAAATAAAAAAGGAGTTTGAACACAGATACTCTACATAGATGAACAAAGTAGAATATTCCAGAAGACATGGGCTACTGAATCAAAATCTTGGTTCCAGCCAGATGGGGGCCACATCCCATTGGCAAGGGAGGAATCAAAGGCCCCCAAACAGCACAGGCTTCTGTCACTGTGCCTGGCTGCCCACCATAATCATCACTGCTGACGACATGGCATATTTTTCCAGACATAGAAAAACCAAGCTGGATCTGATCTGAAAACTTCCTCCCTGTTGGCTTGTTAATACTGTGTCAGTAGATGCAGTGCAGGCTGCTGGGGAGAACAGTCACCAGTATTACCAAGTACTGAACCCTGGAAGCTGTAATACTGGCCTGGTTAATATCTTGCCAGCTGGATACAAACTAGGCTCATCAAGGAAGAGGCAAGAACAACTGAGAAAATGGTCCCACCAGAGTGGCCTGTAGGTGGTATGAGGTATTTTCTTGATTAATGACTGATGTGAGAGGGCCCATCTAATTGTGATAGTACCACACTCTTTAGGTAGGTGGTCCTGAGCTGTATAGAAAGCCAGATGAGAGCTGGAGAGATGGCTCAGAGGTTAAGAACACTGACTGTTCTTCCAGATGTCCTGAGTTCCAGATGTCCACATGTCCCAGCAACCACATGATGGCTCATAACCATGTATAATGGGGACCCGATGCCCTTTTCTGGTGTGTCTGAAGACAGCAACAGTGTACTCATATACATAAAATAAATAAATTTTATAAAAGAGAAAGAAAGAAAGAAAGAAAGAAGGAAGGAAGGAAGGAAGGAAGGAAAGAAAGAAAGAAAGAAAGCCGGATGAGCAAGATATAAGGAGAGAGCCAGTAAGCAGAGTTGCTCATGGCCTCTGCCTCAGTTCCAGCCTCTGGATTCTTGCCTTGAGCTCCTCCTGCCCTGACTACCTGCTGTGATGGACTGTGATGTGGAAGTGGAATAAAAACACATGCTTTCCTCCCCAAATAGCTCTGGGATGTTCTCATCAGGCCAATAGAGATTCCCAACTAAGGAACACCAGGAGAGATGTGCTTCCCAGTACACAAGAGTGGCACACAAGTTACAGGATAACCATCAACTTCTTGATTGGATTTGTAGCCTGTTCCACAGGAAGGAATTTACACCTGACATCATAAACCTAATTGCAAGTCCCTGGCTTGGGAGGTGGTAGGCCTTATAAGTAACTTAGCACTTTTGTTAGTTACACTTTGGCCAGAGAAGCTTCTTTTGCAATGGGCAGCAGTTAGTACAGAAACCTGTTAACTGGTCAGAGTGCTGAGCACAGTGACTGTGAAGTGCTCAGTCCTAAACTGGATGTGTACATCAAGCTTGTGTTGTGAAGTGCTGTCTTATGGAGATGACATGGCCACTGCACTCTGGGACACATGGCAGCTATGGTTACCCGCACAAGATCAAGCCAAAAAGAGGAAGTCGGCATCCCTGCAGGCAGTACTAACTGGACTCTGTGCATTCAAAGAAGAGGGTGTGGGAGCAGAGATTGGCATGGGGCAGGGATAGGATCAAGGTTCATTGTATACACGTGAGACTTTATAGTATAAGAAGCTAATTCAGGATGCAGCCAAGAGGTCAGAGAAAAACCAAAGCATTGAACGGCATTAGGTAGCAGGGAAGCACACGGCACACAGCTCCAGTGTGGATGCTGGGTTTTACAGGTGCAAGGCAGAGCAGGATGTGGGTGACTTTCCCAGGGACCAGGCCCACTCTGGAGCTGTGGGAGGAGAGGTCAGGCTTTTCCCAAGCAGCTGTCTGAGACTGCACAGAGTATTGGATCTGCCTTCTTCACCTTTCCCTCTACCACAGAACATGATTTGATGGAAGCAGGTCCTGGAGCTATGGAAAAATCAGGAGAAGGGCAAAGCAGGAGGAGTACTGGAAGGTGAGGAGAGAGGAGCTGGCAGCTAACTCAGCTGCTAGGTAGGCGCCTGTCTAACACATGCAGTCCTGGCTTTGATCCTAGTGACACACACAAAGAAAAAAGTGTGGTCACACATGCCTGTAGTCCCAGCACAGGAGGTGAAGGTCAAAGTATGCAAAGTACAAGGTCACAGAATGAGTTTCAGGCTGGCCTGAGTTACAAGAAACTCTGTCTTTAATGGGTGAGGTAAAGAGAAAAATTACAGGGTATGAAGCCTCAAGAAATTACAGATCTCTAAAAACCCAGAGAAATGCCTTTCAAATAAATCTTCCATGAAAATGGCATTCCTTAAGGTGATCTGCCTTATAGGCCAGGAGTGTAGAAAGCTTATTACTGTAAAAAAAAGTTCCTGAAAAGAAGCTATGTTTGGCTAGGAATAAAAACCTCCTGGAAGGAGTCTGTGTCTGCAGAGATTGACAGACCAGTTGGAATTTCAGTACTGAGGAGAAATTGGAATTCCATAGGTTCAGAGGCTAATTACTCTATCTTGGGATAGTTTTAGCTTTCTGGAACAGCCATTTCTTGCTGGACTCTGTATCTGAACTAACACTTTGTGATTAATAATAACAATAATATTCATCATCATCATCATCATCAAAAATTCTTAGAAGCTATTAACTTATTGGAAAATTAGCTTCCACTAATTCAAGAGCTATGAATGTCATCAAATTACATCTTGAGCCTACAGAAAAAAGTCCCCCATCTTAATGTATCTGCCTCTGTGGTATAACCACCAATGTATTTTAAAGTTGGCTTAATTTATGATTTTCTTTGTTCTAGACAATGATAAAAACCCTGTGAAACTGCTCCTACATTGGAACATGGAATTCTCTGCAATATAATCTGTGTTTCTGAGCCATGGTTACTCATAACAGTTCTGAAATACATGATCTCCTATCCCTTTAAGAGAAGAGTTGTGGTGTGGACACCAAAAGACAGCCCTAGGAATGGATACCCGCACACGTCTTAGAACATCTTAGTTATCTTTTTTTTTTTTTTTTTTTTAATTCTCTATACTGCTTGCCCAACCTCAGTTCCACAAGTTCAAGAGCTACATTTTGTAGTCTTTGAGCATAATATTTCAGAGACCATGAAAGGTGTATTTGTTTCTAAAGAAAGCAGGATTTCAGTGTTTGAGGGCAGGAGAAGCTGAGACAACAGTTTTTTTACTGAACACTTACCTTCAGCCAGTAAGAAATGTTACTGTTTATGTCATGAAAACATGATGTCCTTAGGCAACAGCTTTCTGATAACACCTAGGTCACCTCCTGAGGTTAGAGAGTTTAGGTAGATTTGAAACTCAAGGAGCACATGAGAGAAGTATGGTCTTAAAAGATGGCCTGAGCTGTTCAATTCTCCATTTGTACCCAGGGAAACAGACCCTGGGAAGGTAAACAAGTCACCTGAAATCCACAGCAATCGTAGACATATCAGGCCTCCCGGCTCCCAGCCAGACTGATCTCCACAGTCCAGTCTGAAGCCAATTGGAGCTCAGAAGTGCCTTGACTAGGCAAGGAAAACAGTGGCAAATCTGGAGAGAAGGTGGCTTGAGCTGGACATGGCAGAGTACATCGATACTCACACCACAGCGAGAGCTGAGGCAGTAAAACCACTGAAGGCCACGAGTCAGAAAAGAATCAGAGCAACAGATAGGGTCTCAGGAGAGCAAGGGAGAGACAAGAGGGGACACAGAGACAGGGTCCCAGGAGAGCAAGGGAGAGACAAGAGGGGACACAGAGGGAAAGAGTGTTTTCTTACTGTGCTGGGAATCAAACCTAATGCCCATGAATGGTAGGGAATTGTTTCACCACTGAGCCCCAGCCCCAGCCCCAGCCCCAGCCCCAGCCCCAGCCCCAGCCCCAGCCCCAGCCCCAGCCCCAGCCCCAGCCCCAGCCCCAGCCCCAGCCCCAGCCCCAGTTTCTCTAAGGGCCTTTGTAACTGAAGACAACCAGCATTAGTGATATTAAAGCATACCTCTGCACTTCCGTGACCCCCCAAAGACTAGGGCATGAGTCTAAAGAGAAGGCAAACATGGTCTGTTTGCCCTCAAGTTGTCTGTACAGCTTTTCATCTATCTTCCAAGTCTGTTAAGCTTCATAAAACTGTTAGAAAATGAATTGTGTCTGTGGGGGTACAGATGGGGGTACTCCTCCACTTCAAGAACCAGGCTTTGCATCTCTTAATAAAATAATTTCTAGTTTCAGCATTCCTGATTGTCTTAAAGTTAAGTCTTTTTTTCTTTTTAGACACGGTGGTTCTCAACCTGTGGATTCTTTACTGAAACAGAATGTAAAACCTTACAGGTTTCCTCACCTGATGAGCTGCTTGAATCTTTGATACATGTCAATTTATTTGTATGCTAGTAATGATTTCAATTTTTTGTTAAACTTAATACTGTACAAGAAACATTTCTTTCCTAACACATGGCAGATTTTTCTATGTAGACACTATTTAACTTCTAAGAACAATATACTGGGCATGCTGGCACACTGATTCCAACACTTATTAGGCAGAGGCAGAAGAAGATCTCTGTGAGTTTGAGGCCAGCCTAGTCTACACTGTGTGTTCCAGACCAGCCAGGACTATATGCTAAGACCCTGTGTCCAAAGGGGCGGGGGTTGGGAAGATGGCTCAGCGGGCAAAGTGCTCACTGTGAAAGGCTGGGCCGAGCGTGGTGGTGCACGCCTTTAATCCCAGCACTCCGGAGGCAGAGGCAGGAGGATTTCTGAGTTCGAGGCCAGCCTGGTCTACAAAGTGAGTTCCAGGACAGCCAGGGCTATACAGAGAAACCCTGTCTCGAAAAACCACCAAAAAAAAAAAAAAAAAAAGAAAAAAAAAAAGAAAGGCTGGCAACCCGGGCTCAAATCCACACAGCCACAAAAAAGCCATACTCAGAGTGACCATCTGTAGTCCTGAATGGCCCTTTGGGGAGATGGGAGGAGAGACAGGAGAACTGTGTACACAGAGTGACCAATGAAGGTGGTCACTTGCCTCAAACAAGGTGAAAGGCTAGGACTAATGCTCATGGCTTTGAGGCAAATCCTTTGTCTAGCCGAGATACAGTCGGTTCTTCACTCTAGTGGTGACCATATTGGTTTTGGGAAGGATTGTGAAAGGATTTTGGAACTTTGGGCTGGAAAAGCCATTGCTTAGAGCTTAACTGTTATGGAATGTTGAGAGATATACAGATAATGGAGACCTGGCTTGTGAAGTTTTTCAGGGAAGCAAAGATTCGACAGGACCATTCATGTGACACACTGTAAGTGAAACCTTTGCTTTCCTGTGACAAATGATGTTTGATCATTTGGGCTAAAGAATAAGCTGCCATTAATAAGAGACTAAAGTTACTGACATGAAATCTTCTGAAAAGTGTTTCCTCAGGGTCAACACAGAGAATCTGTGGTCCAGAGCAGGCTGTGGATGAATCTCAAGCTGGCATCTGAGCTTGGTACTGTGCAAGTGCCTCCCATATGGTACTGCTGCTTTTGGTAGCATGAAAGCTGCAGGGCTGAATGGGTCATGGGAGAGCCACAGAGGCTCGGCAGTTTAAGGGATCAGGAGAGGACACAGGTGAAGATGCAGCCTCTGTTGCAGTGTATACACTTCAGCATACTGGTGATGCCAAGACCATGGGATGACAGCCAAGAACAGTGACAGGTATATAGTGGAGCTAGCCTGATTCTATGAGATAAGCTGTGAATACAGAGGATAACTGACTTGGAGAAGCAGAACTGCCCAAGCCTTTTGGAGCCCAGAAGATAGTGAGTCCGAGCTGTGGAACACTGAGCAGCTATTTCCACTGTTGGGTTTTGTTACTGTTTTGATTAACTCTATTCTCGTTCTTCTGTTCTAAAATAAGAAAAGTATTCAACTTATTTTGGATTCACAGGAGCTCATAGTTAGAAGACTGGATTTTTCAAGAGGGATTAAGACTTTTACATCTCTTAAAGTTCTTAAAGACCATATAACTTTAAAAAGTTAGACTGGCTTTATATTATGATATAAATATAAGCAAGATCTTGGGGACAGAGAAAGGAATGATTATGGCGTAACAGCATCAGTCAGAATGTCAAATGGATCAGGACCCAATAGTGCTGCTGAGCTTTGTCGTCTTGACACAAACTGAGATTGCCTGGAAAGAACCTCAGTCAAGGGTCTGCCCTCATCAAGCTGGTCAATCAAGGGTCTGCCCTCATCAAACTGGTCTGTGGGGACATTTTCCTATTAATGCTTGATGTGAGTTGTGCTACCCCTGGGCAGGTAAGCCTGAGGTTATATAAAGCAAGCTGTGCAAGCCACAGAAAGCAAACCAGTAAGTAGTGTTCCTCTGTGGTCTCAGGTTCAGCCTTGAGTCCCTGTCGGGCTTCCCTGATGACAGACTACATCACATGCAAGTGTAAGCCAAATAAGCCCTTTCCTCCCCAAGCTGCTTTTAGTCATGGTGTTGATTACAGCAACAGAAAGCACACTAGAACAGGAGCCAACCTAGAGCTTAGGGTATCATTCTAGGATTTCAGAAAATTAGCAACAGCCTTTTGGTTTAGGGGTATGATCACCTCAAAAGCTACTCAACTGAAGGCTCTTAGAGCAAGTTTACACTTGGGTGATTTGACCATTCACTCACCCTGGCAGTGTGCATATGTCTACATGAATTCAGATCTTGTTTTGGCTTGGAGAGAAGGATATATATGGCAACTATAAAATCAACTAAGGTTTTAAGGATATTTTCATCAACCTTGCTGTAAAAGTGAGACAACAGGGGCTGATGAGATGGCTAAGCAGCTAAGAGCACATGCTGCTCACGCAGAGGACCCCCATGGCTTCTAACTCCAACTCAAGAGATCCAGCAATTTCTTCAAGCCTCCATGGGCACTCTCATACACATGACACTTACTCACAGAGACAGAAACATATAAAAAGATAAATCATTTAAAGCTAGCCTGGTCTGCATAGCAACTTCTGGGATATCCAGAGCTATATAACAGATGGTCTCATTCCCTCTGCCCCCAACAAACATTTAAAGAGTGAAATGCTTTGAGTACTTGTCTAGCATGTATGTGTGAGGTCATGAGTTTGAATCCCAAAACATTTAAAAAAGAGGAGATAGCTCAGTTAGTTACAGAACTTGTCGTATAACCAGGAGGACTTGACTTCAACACACGTGTGTGGTGGAGTGTCTGTGTTTCCAGCACTAGGAGGCAGACAAGTGGTAAATGATCTTCAGGTTTGGTGAGAGGCCCTGTCTCAAAAAAGCAGGTGGAGAACAACAGAAGAGGTCTGGTGCTGTCTTCTGGCTTCCACAGACACATGCATTACCAACTCTATCTGCCTCCTCCACACACACAATTTTTAAAAAGTGAGGTATAAGTACATTTGTTACTTTAGAAGTGTGATGGTTCATATATGCTCAGCTCACGGAGTGGCACTATTAGAAGGTGTGGCCCTGTTTGAGTAGGTGTGGCTTTTTTGGAGTAGGCATGGTACTGTGGGTGTGGGCTTTAAGAACCTCATCCTAGCTGCCTGGAAGCCAGTATTCTGCTAGCAGCCTTTAGATGAAGATGTAAAACTCTCAGCTCCTCCTGAACTATGCCTGCCTGGATTCTGCCATGTTCCCACCTTGATGATAATGGACTGAACCTCTGAACCTGTAAGCCAGCCCCAATTAATGCTGTCCTTAAAATAGTTGCTTTGGTCATTGTGTCTGTTCACAGCAGTAAAAGCCAAACTAAGACAATAAACTAAGATAACAAGATAGCAAAATTATGTGTCTTAAACCCAGACACTTAAATACAGAAGATATTTACAGAGGAACCCAGAAAGGGCAAAACTGAATACTTTTAAAAATCAGAAAAACCTGAATATATCCAACTACATAATTTGTGCTTTCACTTTCAGGTTAATCTTTTCTAGAAAACCCTCTCCTCAAGTAAAGGAAGCATGCCAAAGGAAATGACAGTGGAGTTACTAACCAGGGCGGGCTAAGCAGGCTTTCTCTGGGTAGCCCTGGCTGTCTGTACCTCAAGGCCGGCCTTGATCTGTCTACTTCTGCCTCCCAATGTTAGGATTGAAGGCCTGTGTTAGCTGCCACAGTGGGCTTCATTTTTTTTTTTTTTTTTTTTTTTAAAGAAACAAGCTAGCCAAGAGCCTGGGGACAGGGGATAGCTTAGTAAATAAGCAAGGCCTGAGTTCCAAATCCACTTGGAAATAATGATGATGATGATGATGAAGAAGGAGAACGAGGAGGAGGAGGAGGAGGAGGAGAAGGAGGAGGAGGAAGTCAGCTCACAGCTGAAGGTGCTTGCCTCCAAGTCTGATGACCCTCAGGCCCACCTGAAAGAAGGAGACAATTCCTCAGATTGTCCTCTGATCTCCACTGGCACTCAGTGGCATGGCATATATGCATGCACACATAAACACAATGCCATAAACATTTTAAAAATATTTTTCAAATATAAAAATATTTAAAAAATATTTTTAAACTAGCAATAGATGGAGAAATCTAAGAATTAAATACCACATAGAACCTCCATACTAGTAATAGTTTTTTCTTTCTGTTATTCTTTTCTTCATTCTGGGGTGGTAACAGAAGTACTACTACGTATGTTTTATTTCTGCGTGCCCACTCAGCATTCTACCCAATAATCACTGCAGTACAGCTGGAAGTAATGACTGTGGGTCACATTTGAATCTACATAACAATTATGGAAATAAAAATATCGACAACCCACCTTTATCATTCATATGAATTAGATGTCTAAGTAAATTAATTTTTGTTTCAATGTATTAAAACCATTTTTAAAGCCACAAAATCTATAAAAAAATGAAAAGTCGGTAACATAAACTTTAAAAACTGGAATCCAGTTAATGTTGGTGGGGATGTAAATTAGAGGTTATAGAAATCAATATGGCAGTTCCTCCAAAATGAAAAGCAGAACTACTGAGTGATGCAGCTCTGTTCCCCACATCGTATAGCACAAGGCCCTCACACAGCTCTGTTCCCCACATCATACAGCACAAGGCCCTCACACAGCTCTGTTCCCCACATCATACAGCACAAGGCCCTCACACAGCTCTGTTCCCCACATCATATAGCACAAGGCCCTCACACAGCTCTGTTCCCCACATCATATAGCACAAGGCCCTCACACACCCACTGCTGCAGAGTGGTCCACGATGGCCAAGCTACAGGGCCAGCCTAGGTGCTGTCAACAGATAAATGGACAAACTGTGGCACATGCACTGGAGTTTTAAAGAATGAAATTGTGTGGTTTGCTGGAAAATGGATCAACCTGAGTCATCAAATAAAGTAAAATGAGCTGGACTCAGAAAGCGGAAGTGGAGGAGAGGAGAAGAGCTGGCACAGGTGGTGACTCCACTAAGAACACATGCCATACTTGAGCTGCCTTTCTGAAACCCAGCACTACCATGACACCAAGAGAGTTCTTTTTTTTTTTTTTTTAATTTTTTTTTTTTGTTTGTTTGTTTTTTCAGGACAGGGTTTCTCTGTGTAGCCCTAGCTGTCCCGGAACTCACTCTGTAGACCAGGCTAGCCTCAAACTCAGAAATTCTCCTGCCTCTGCCTCCCAAGTGCTGGGATTAAAGGTGTGACCAAGAGAGTTCTTGATGTATCTACTTCAACCAGGAGACTCCACCCTTGCTACAAGTTCTACTCAATTTACAGATCTGACTGAGAGCATAGCATACAGTAAGCATTCAGCAATCTAGCTGACTCAGTAACTAAATAAACCAACATATTCCAAGCCACATGATCCTGTTTGATTCCAGAAAAAAAATGCCTCAGTTTCTCGAAGAGTCACAAATTACTTAACGAAATTCATTTTCTATGGTTAAGATTCAGAAGACATTCTCAATTGTTTGGATCAGTTTAGCTATGAAGACCATTCAACCAATCTAAGAAACCCAATAGAGCCCCAACAAGTATTCTTTTTTGTTTGTTTGTTTGTTTTTTGTTTTTCGAGACAGGGTTTCTCTGTATAGCTCTGGCTGTCCTGAAACTCACTCTGTAGAGCAGGCTGGCCTTGAACTCAGAAATCTGGGATTAAAGGCGTGCACCACCACACCCGGCTCCAAGTATTCTTGTAGCTTAGTGGGGCTAGTTTTCTTTTCACTGCAGCTCCCATCCCACCTGCATATAAAGACAACCACTGTTCAGAGCCAGGCCAGTACCCATATAGGAACAATTGGTAAATTGGTGCAAACATCAGTTGTGAGGCAGTGAACCGAGCCATCAGACAGCAAACTTGGTAAGGCCGACTGGATTCAGAAAGCCCGGTACCTTCACAAGGGAGCATGGTAGGTGTTTCATCTACTCCCAACCAGGCTTCTGTCCTGGAACACATGACCATGACACCCCATGAGAGGACTGTGACAATCAGTCATGAAGGGGCAACACCTGAAGGCCCTCCACACACAGATGAGGCATCCCTAACATCTCAGACCAAGCCAAAAGAAAGCATCTGCCTTTGAACCCTACCCCACCCCACCCCAAAATGTATATAAGATCCTACCCACAAGGAATAAAACACATGAGAGTTAACTTCATCAAAGACTGTCTGAGAGTGTCTGTCGTATAGAGCTGTAGCACTTTGGGGAAGAGAGTTCTCTTCTAAAGCTTTCACTGCTGGAAGCTGCAGTCACTTCCTGACTGGTGGCTCCAACCTTAGCTCCTAACCACCAAGCTGACAGCTTGTGGTGCCCCTTGTAGTGTCCCTCAGGAGCAACAGCAGCACATGTAGATTTGACTCCAATTCCTGGCTTGCAGCACCTGCTGTGTAGCGTCCTGCCCAATGGCACAGACTCTGGAGCAGTGGAGCCTTCGGAAGACTGACTCCCCTTCCCCTTCCCCTTCCTAAGAGTGCAACTCCTTAGCTGCTCAGGACAGGCTAGAGCCTCTCAGATCTCCGAAGATAGCGTCCAGTACACAGACCGGCAATCAGGCTCAGGAAGAAATATTTAGTATGTCTTCATGATATTGGCAGATGTGAATAACATAGTTCATTTCAACATTAGAATACTGTCTAATTTTGAATTTTAGACACCATACACTGCTACTAAACACATAGGATTTACCATGGAAGCTTTCCATCTCTGGGCCTAGAATTTATAATTTTAGTTTGCAGAAGGCTACAAAAGCCCCCAAGCTTTATCAGCAAACCAAGTGTCTTGAAAAATGAAAGTATCTCTGAAACCCATATTCCCCACCAGTAACCTCAGTCCCATGACCAAGGCAGATTTCCAATTGTTCTGAGCTACTAATGTAATCAAAGGGCAGGAAAGAACTGACTGATGAAGGAGGACTTACAACACTGAAAATGTCACACAGAAGCCACACTTCCACGCCCTGCTCATGTAACTTGGGTCTTGAGTAAGAAACTTCAGTGTTGGCTAAAATGTTCTTCTGATAATGAAAGTGTCTGAGACTGCAATGACTGTTACAGCTTTTCAATGACAGAACTTGCTGGCAACAGGCAGAGTTCAAAGTTGCCCAGTCTGAAGATTAGGAAAATGGAGGTTAGCTTTATTAGCTCCCACAAAGATACAGAAATGGTGACTTGTCACCACCTTACTACTCTAGAAAATAAACCTCACTTCCCAGTCTTGTAGCAATCTAAAATAAGCACCCCCAAAGCATGTGCGTTGTGGTTTTGGTGTATGGGGGCAGATATAAAAATTATTCTCTTCATTATAAATCTACCCAGAAAGAAAGGCATGAAGGTAGGTTAAAATGTTTGAGGACTTTATATGTAACTAGAAGCCTTCTAATTATTTTTACTTCACTAAAAATAAAAAGGTACTTTTTAAAAAAAATAGTTTTATTAGGAGACATATGCTTACACACGTCTGCCTACCACTTTTGTGCTTGGTGCTTAGAGGTCAAGAGAGGGCATCAGATTCTGTGGACTGGAGTTAGAGATGGTTGTGAGCCACCATGTGGGTTCTGGGAAGCAAATCTACTGCTTCCTCTGCAAGAGCAAGTGCTCTAACTGCAGAGCAGCAAGTGCTCTAACTGCAGAGCAGCAAGTGCTCTAACTGCAGAGCCACCTCTCCAGCCCCAAGAATGAAGTTTTTATGTCTTTAAACAAGAACAAGATCCACATTGGAAGCTGACAAATGTCTCAAGTTTTGCTAAAGATTCATTCATTTATGGGTCTTTATAGATTTTTTTTCCCCCTCAAGGCCACTTAACAGTGGACCAAACCTATTCTTACTGCTTTTGTGTCACCGAAACTTCTACTCTCTCTCAACATCCAAAGACAGGATTTCTCTAGAATTCTCAACAAACAAATTATTCTCTGGGAAATGGGGCTGTATCAACAGAAATGAAATGTACAAAATCCTCAAAATAAATGCTGCTCATACACTAAAACTGGATACAGAGTAGATTTGTGTGTTCTCTTGTTGCTAAAACTCCTTCTTAGGGGAGACATAAGCAGAGCCTACTCCTTCTCCTAAAGGTCCAGTGACAATGCAAGATATAACTCCACAAATGTTCACACTGGGTAACCTTTGAGTCTACTGAGCTTCCTTACAGAGTGTAGGTGGTGGGCTACTTATAGGGGTGTAAGTATTCCTACCCTGACAAGCCGCCACAGGAAAAACTTTACCCAGCAGAGATGTAGGCTTCCCTGTATCTCTACTGATGGAGTGCCCTTCTCCTCTAATCTTCCCTCATCTATGTACTTTAGCCCCTCTTCCAGGCCACATGCAATTAAGGCAAAGTTGCACATCAAAGGTGGTAGGAAACAAGGGAGTATGGCTAAATCTCTCCAGCCAATGGTTGCTTGGCTTGGAGGACAGTCCCTGGAGACGACTCCTCTACAAGTAGTACACTGCCGGGCACAGTGACATTTGCCTGGAATCCTAGTTTGGGGGAGGCTAAGGTAGAAGGATGGTACATTTGAGACCAGAATGGATTACAAAATGTACCCCTCTCACTCCCAGCATTCCTTGTTCTCTGCTTATTGATCCATCAGGGACTCCAGGAGTTGGCTGAAAGCTTCCAACTATCATGATTGACTGCCTCGTAAATGGTGAAAAAATCCACCCTTTCTTCCTTAACTTTTTCTGTCAGGTATTCTGTCACAGCAACAGGAATGTAACTAACACTGTAGCCTGTTGGTCTTAAGAAAGATGAAGCCAAGGTGTGACTCCTAAATCTCCCTTGTAATACACAATTCTGTAAGGGGTACACCTTGCCCTTTTAATCCTTCAGTGTTCAAAACTTACTCCCTTAGCTGTGGCAAAGTCCTGGACACTTGTGGGGGACAGAAATGTGCCCCAGATGTTGGCTATGGGAGTCCAGCATGATTTGAGGTTAACCTGAGTGAGCTCAGATGCATGAGTTGCTTGCTATGTGATTCTGAACAGGTCATCTCTGATAGCCAATTCCTCCTTCATAAAATGGAACAGCTCTGTACTGATTTTGTGAGGCTTTTATGATATGTGGATATAAGGCATATAAACTGAGTGGCACAAGGTAAACAAGGTAATTGCTTTTAAAAAAATATTTAAACCTGGTCTGTGAATATAGTTCACTGAGAGTTCCTGCCTAGCACGTGTAGAGCACTAAGTTCAATTCCCAGCACCAAATAAACAAAAACTAAAACAAACAAACAAACAAACAAACAAACAAGCAACCCCTAAAGAGTGACGAAAGAAATTGTAATCCCAAAGCTGGGAGAAGGAACACCGACCCAAATCACCATGGCCACGTTAATTAAAGCAAGCTCTCTCATTTGTGTACAAGGGCAGCCTTCCTCTAAGGTGGGGCTTGGGGGGGGCAGCATTGGAAGTGAAGAAGACAAGAATTTTATAGAGCTCAGGGGTAGGGAGTTTCTAAATGGGAGATTTGTCAGGAAAAATAGGCGGGGTTAAAGGAGCAGAACATAATAAGTTAGTGCTAATAACCTCCTGAAACAAAGACATGATTGTCATTTCTGGGACAGGCAGTACAGAACCATTTGTAGTTAGGTTACACGTGGGGCGTGGCCCAATCCTTGAGATTCAGAGGCTTAATCATAAACAGGAGTGAGCCGAGTTTGTCTTGACTATAAGATGGCTTTTAATTCTAAGATGGAGGCAGGCTTATTCTTCAGCAAAAATAAACAAAATTTATTTAGGTGGGAGAGGGCCTGCTGGATGGCTCCCAAATAGCCCATTCCTATCTCCTAGAACTCACATCTTTGAGTCACTCTTCACAGCCTATCATAGGTGGTATGTGTAACCCAATGAGTGTGGTACCAGTTTTATAAAAGGTTGCCGATGCTGCCCTGGCTTTTTCTATCTTTCTTACCTAACATATTACATCCCCACTGTGAGAAGCCAGCTGCTATGTTCTAAGCCCAGGGAGAGGCCCCTGTGGAAAGAAAATAACTCTAGCCAACAGTCGGGAGGGAGCTGAACTTGGCTAACAACTGTGAGAGAGCTGCTACTCCCAAGGTGAGCTTGCCACTGCCTGTGGCCTCGATACAAAATCCAAGGACAAGTCTTAAATCAGAGACTTAGCTACTCTTTCTGCTCCTGGATTCCTGATCCATAGAAACCATGAAATACATGCCTGATAAGTAGTTTTAGAATGCTTGATAGTTTTAACTTGCTGACTTTGTGGGTAACTTGCTCCAAAGAAAGTAACTGAGTAACAAGGTAACAAAGTAAGGGAATGCTCACATTCATCTATTGGATGGAACACAGGGCCCCCAATGGAGGAGCCAGAGAAAGTACCCAAGGAGCTGAAGGGGTCTACAACCCTTTAGGTGGAACAACAATATGAACTAACCAGTACCCCCAGAGCTCATGTCTCTAGATGCATATGTTGCAGAAGATGGCCTAGTTGCCCATCATTGGGAAGAGAGGCCCCTTGGTCTCACAAACTTTATATGTCCCAGTACAGGGGAATGCCAGGGCCAAGATGTGGGAGTGGGTGGATAGGGGAGCAGGTTGGGGGGAGGGTATAGGGAACTTTCAGGATAGCATTTGAAATGTAAATAAAGAAAATATCTAATTAAAAAAAAAACAAAGTAAGAAAGTAAGAAAGGAAATCCTCAAATTTGGGGACTAGTCAGAAAGAAAGTTGAAAAAATAAGCAATTTGAAATTCAAGAGACAAATCCTGCAATAAGCAGAAGAAGCCAAAACAAACCTTACCACCTAAAAGAATTCTATATACTAGTTTAAGTTATTTTTCTGAGACAATGTCTCATATTGTTGTCTAGGCTAGCTCAAATTCCTGTTAACCCTATTGCTTCCTGCCTCTTAAGCTCTTGGAGTACAGATATGAGCCATGGTACCTGATGATATATTACATTTCATTACTATAGTAACACACTTAGGGCAATAGCAGGAGAATGGAAATCTTCAAATTTGGAGACTAGTCAGAAAGGAAGTTGAAAAAACAAAAATCACCTGATTTTTTCTGCAGGAACAGCTTCCTGTTTGGTTAGGAGGGAGCTACACTTAAAATACCCAAAGCATGTTTTCAACTTGAAAAGTCAATGGCAGGAAGCCACCACAAAGACCTCTGACAGCTAGCAGCCCACCACAGGATCAACTCTTCCTGCAGAACTGGAACCTGAGCCGAGCTAGCACAGTGAGTGGGGTGAGGAATCACACAAAGCAAAGGGCAGCACTTGTGTGTGTGCCTAAGTGTGTGAGCTCCAGGCTGGCTTACTTTCCTTTCACCTCCCCCATTCCTGCTTATAGACAAGGCTATGGTTACTTGCAAGAATTAAAATGAATGAATGAGGAGTTGTAAGGTACAGAAATCAAATTTTTTATTCTGATGCATTTTTAAAATTGTAATGGAAGATGAATTAAGGTATTAAGGCACAGTACTTATATTAGGCTGAGGCACTGTAAGTACACCTTCTGGAGGATGGGGGACTAATACAAAATCAAAATGCACCTCAGGCAAAACAGGATCCACACTGAACTGTACACTGTCCTCATCAGAGAGAGGCGGTAGTTTCACCAGACCAGCATTCTGTGGTGATCAGTTTATTATGGGAAGATAAGATTGTCTTCATGGAAATAAAATCCAACCACTAGTTCTCTCTGAAAATACAGCTCTTAAGATCCCATGGACTGGGAGCTATGCTGCCAAGTTTTAAGAGGAGCCTGCTAACTGGATGACAAAGGTAAGGACCAGTGTCTGCTGAGTGTCTATGGTGGAATTTAAATCAAATCAGGATCACTTACATGCTAAGTGGTGGGTGGCCTAGCCCCTCTACTTCTGCCTTGTGGGCAAGTATGCTCTCTAGACATCAGCTGCCACCCTCCAGACCTAGACATATCTCTTTTCTTCTTTCCTTATTTGGGGAACATGGGCTAGAATTGTGCTCTGTCACAACTTAAGAATGCTTAGAAGATAAGCTGTGCTTTCAACTTTGAAGGGATTTAGTTAAAGTGACTCTGAGAAGTCATTTTTCAAAATAGCTTTGACTTCCTTGACAAAGGAGCTGGGAAATCTGCCATTTAAATCCTTCCCAAATGTGACTAGCTCCTAACTAGAGCATATTCAGGGTGGATTTCAGAAACCCAGGAGGAAAAACTGCAAAGTGAAGGCCCAACCAGACTCACAATCGAGAACTCATAAGGAAGGGCCAAGTCAGCAGTAAGAACTGTTTCTCAGAGAACAACACATTCTAACAGTAAAGATCATATTTTAGGAATAAGGCTAAACCAGAAATAGAGTAGTCCTACAAAGTCTAAAACAAAGTCCTGACAGTATCAAGAGTGGTCTGCTGGTCCCTAGTGATTTGTGAGGAGAAAATATCACTCTTTTTAGAAGCCAATGATTGCCATTATGAGGAAGGAAATAACCAAAAAAGAAATCTTAAGAAACAGAATAAATTAAAAAAAGAAGAAGGAGAAGGAGAAGAGAAGGAGAAGGAGAAGAAGGCAAGGAGGAGGAGAAGAAAGAGGAGGAGGAAGAGGAGGTGGAGGTGGAGGAGGAGGAGGAAGAAACAGTGCTGGGACAGAACTCAGTGCTGGTAAGGCATGTGAGATCCTAGGTTCCATGCACTGCTCTGTACAAATAGAAGACATGATATGAAATAAAACAAAACAGAAGACAATTATATTCACCCAACAATAGCAGCAGCTACAGCTGACAGGTGACAGACAGACTCACAGTTGGATCAGATGACAAACTGCTCAGACAGATAACCCTAAATTCATGTTGAGTATCCAAGAAAACAGGGAAAAAGATGGATTAAAAAGATGAAAAGAGCCGGGCAGTGGTGGCACATGCCTTGGGAGGAAGAGGCAGGCGGATTTCTGAGTTCAAGGCCAGCCTGCTCTACAGAGTGAGTTCCAGGACAGCCAGGGCTACACAGAGAAACCCTGTCTTGAAAAAACAAAACAAAACAAAACCAACCAACCAAACAAACAAAAACCCAAAAAAGATGAAAAGAAGCTCAAGCATGGTGCCACATACCTTAATCCCTGCATGCAGGAATCAGAAGCGGGGGAATCTCTGAGATCAAACAATTTCAATGAAAAACCCATTGGGAAAAACATATGAAACATATATGCACATATACATACATACATACATACATACATACACACATGTATTTACATCTATATATATTTATAATTAAGTGACCATTTAAAAAGTAAAAAGCATAATTTCTGAAAATCATAATTCCATAGGTTTAAATAGCAGAAGTTAGCAGCAATAACCTGGAATAGAGGGTAACAAAAAATATACAAACTGAATTAGAAAGCTAAATTAATAGGAAAAAAATGAGTAAAAGAGAGGTATAGGTGCTGGAGAGATGGCTCAGCGGTTAAGAACACTGCATTGCTCTTCCAGAGGTCCTGAGTTCAATTCCTAGCAACCACATGGTGGCTCACAACCATCTGTAATGGGAGCTGATGCCCTCTTCTGGTGTGAACAGTGTATTCACATACATTAAATAAATAAATAAACAAATAAATAAATAAATCTTAAAAAAAAAAGAGAGACAGGTATAGTTTTTTGTTTTTTGTTTTGTTTTCCCTTAAAACTGATGAAAGAACTTAGTCCACACTAAGGTTGGGAAACGCTAGGATGAATAAATGTACGCAACACCTATCAGACCTGGTAATATAAACCCGAAACTCCAGCTACTCAGGAGTAAAACTGCATGTTCAAGGCAAGCCTGGGAAACTTAATGAGAGAGGTCAGGGGAGAGGGAGAGGGAGGAAGAAGGAGAGAAGGGGAGGGAGAAAAGAGAAGAAAAAGAAAAGAGAAAAAGAGGTGAGGATATAGCTTAGAATAGAGGCCTTGGCTCACATGTACAATGCTCTAGGACCAGTACCACAGACAAATGAAGAGACAAGTCACACTTTGCCACATGCGTATGTGGTCTGTTCCCAGAATCCAAGAGGCAAGGCACAGTATTTACTGAAGAATGTGAGAAAGATTATGAATCAAATGAGGATCAAAGTGGACAATTTCTCTGCGAATGCTAGCTTCTGAGGAAAAGCCTTACCAGGTGTTTATGTAATTAGGCACAAATGACACATAAGTGGCTGAATAGCAGACATTTGTCTAACTCTACAAAGAAATGCCTCAATAGGTAAATGAACACACAGAATATTTGTCTTAGCAAAAGACAGGTAAATATCAGAATAAGACTTGAGTTATGTGCTTTTTTTTTTTTTTTTAAAGATTTATTTTATTTATTATATGTAAGTACACTGTAGCTGTCTGCAGGCATTCAAGAAGAGGGCACCAGATCTCATTAAGGATGGTTGTGAACCACCATGTGGTTGCTGGGATTTGAACTTATCACCTTCAGAAGAGCAGTCGGGTGCTCTTACCCACTGAGCCATCTCACCAGCCCCGAGTTATGTGCTTTTATTCAACCCAACTAATACTCAGGAAGGAAAAAAATTGGAATATCCTAATGCCATATGGAAAGACAGGATTCAACGCTTTTATGAAAGGACTTGCTTTATTTACAATTAACTGAAGCACTGATATTCCACTTTTGACACTAACCAACTCTACCCCTCATCTGCCTTCTCAAATCCTCCATTTCTATGTGGCCAAAGTAATTCTCACTACAATCCCACAAACATAAAGACAATTGTTCCCAGACCAGAGCTGCTGGGGCTGCTCCAGAAAGCTTGTTAAAACACAGGCAGTTACAGACAGGCAGATCAATGGAATAGGATCGAAGACCCAGAAATGAATCCACAAACCTATGGTTACCTGATCTTTGACAAGGTAGCTAAAACTATCCAGTGGAAAAAAGACAGCATTTTCAACAAATGGTGCTGGCACAACTGGCCGTTATCATGTAGAAGAATTCGAATTGATCCATTCTCATCTCTATGTACAAAGCTCAAGTCTAAGTGAATCAAAGAACTCCACATAAAACCAGAGACATTGAAATTTATAGAGGAGAAAGTGGGGAAAAGCCTCGAAGATATAGGCACTACGAAAAAAATTCCTAAACAGAACAGCAATGGCTTGTGCTGTAAGATCAAGAATTGACAAATGGGACCTCATGAAATTGCAAAGCTTCTGTAAGGCAAATAAGACAAAAAGGCCACCAACAGATTGGGAAAAGATTTTTACCAATCCTAAATCTGACAGGGGACTAATATACAATATATACAAAGAGCTCAAGAAGCTGGACTCCAAAAATTCAAATAACTCCATTAAAAAATGGGCTACAGATCTATCCATTTGCCTAGGAATTTCATATATTCATTGTTTTTAATAGCTGAGTAGTATTCCATTATGTAAATGTACCAATTTTTTTGTATCCATTCCTCTGTTGAGGGACATCTGGGTTCCTTCCAGCTTCTGGATATTATGAATAAGGCTGCTATGAACATAGTGGAACATGTGTCCTTATTACCAGATGGAACATCTTTTGGATATATGCCAAGTAGAGGTATTGCAGGATCTTCCGGTAGTACTATGTCCAATTTTCTAAGGAACAGCCAGACTGATTTCCAGAGTGGTTGAACAAGCTTGCAGTCCCACCAACAATGGAGGAGTGTTCCC